>CAXIVR010000010.1:40227615-40312615 GCA_964035755.1 Teleogryllus oceanicus
GAATCCTACAGTTATCTTGAGTGGCATTAGTTTTCAAGAATTGAAAGCTTTCATTGATTTTATGTATTATGGTAATGTAAAAATATCTGAGGATAAAGTAGAAGATTTAATAGATGCTGCAGAATCTCTTCAAATTAAAGGTTTGGGAGGTGGCTGTAAGAATGATGTAAGTATTATTGTGAAAAATCTTGTTTATTACTTTGGCAATTTTGTATTTTTTATTTAAATTAGTTCTTCGGTTAACTACTTATTTCAGAATGCTGCTATTTAACTTTCTTTTTTTTTTAGGAACAAGGCAAAATACACGAGCATTCATATTTACAAACAAGACAAATTTGCTCCTCTGGTTCTGCATGTAAATGCAAAGGAAAGGAGGATACCAATGACAGTGCAAGTGAAAAATCTGCAGACATAGATGTGAAAATATCGAGTGAAAACATTGATAGTTTTATAGAGAACCAAAATTCCGAGGAACCTCTTGTTTGTCAGGTTGGACAGACTTCCATAACAAGGAGAACATCAAATGTGAATTTAGAAAAACAGTCTGCCCGAAGTGATCAGCACAGTGTGAAATCATTACGTGGGCCATCAACTTTGCCTCCTGTTGAGGCAGAATGTCAGATTTTGCATCCTGAATCAGTTGTAAAAGTGGAATTAGAAGTAGATGATAATGATTTCACTATGGAGCCTAAGAAGGAAGTAATATCTAGCAAAAGGAGTAGATATAGTCATGAAAGTGGTGCGGAAGATGCTATACTAAGTTTATCAGCGGATATCAGTTTGAGCAGTGACAGTAGTACATATGAGCATTTCCTTCCCAATCGTACTGATGTACCGGGCTCTTCAAAAGCAGGTTTGACACCTGTCGCCAAGAGTATGTCTTCTGGCAGTAGTTCACTTACATCCTCTTCCAAAAAAATTAGTTCATCTGTGGATGGCCATCCCAAGGATGGGCATGATGTTCCATTGCATTCTGAGATGTTGGTGAAAACTGAACCCGAAGTGACTGATGAAACGAATCTTAATGCAGAAGCTTGTTTCTCTGAGACAGGAAAAAGCGAACATCAAGATAGTTTGGAAAACAGGAGGGGACCCTTGGAAAGAGAGATGGGACCTGGAGCATATGAAGAAAATTCCAATCTCTACCCAAGTAAGTAATTATCCAACTCTAGTTCCATATTTATTTTATTTTATTTTTTATTAGAAGCTCTAATACAAGCATTGAATAACAAATACAAAGGGAGAGACAAAATAGTAATGATCTCCATAAGTAATAGAAGTGCTTTGGAGAATTTCCAAAATTCAAAAAGTATTTATTAAAATGGTTGAAGTCAAGAACACGGTACAACCTAAGGAAGTCATTTAAACCCGCAATTCGCCTCTGGCGAGGGAGAAATCCATGGTGGAGGGGACGAGAGGTGGTTAGGCGATTAATTGGTTACCAACGTAATGACATAAGATAGGGGAGGCAATTTCACCTTAGGGTCTAGTCGGAGCTCTAAATTTGTTGTAGCAGTTTGAATTCTAGATTTTCTAATAAAGTGCTTTCGTATAAAAGTGATTTGGTAATTATGTGGTGGATAGACTCAAGAATATTTATAGTAAACGCGAGTGCCGAAGATACGAGCCTCACCTTAACTTGGATCCAGGCGTGCGAAGCAAGAAAACTTGCCTTTTAAAGTAATTTGGGCATTAAAATGTGGCAGAGCAAAGTGTACGAAGGGCGAGCCATGAGAATTGCCTACATGTAAGTTTTTTTATTCTATCAGAGCGCTTAGCATAATTTGAGGGAGGGCTTAAGGAGACTCCCCTCCTCTGTCCCCTGAAACAATCTTAAATACATTTCTTGTTGCTGATGATCGTATAATAATACAGAAATCTAAAGGTGATCTCTAAAAGAGTCCTACATCACTTAATCATGATATCTGAAACTTTTTACATTAAAATCTCAACAATGAAGACGAGATGAAGAAGAAAATACAAAATGAATTAAGAACATATTCTATGAAAAATAGAATACAAGGTAGGAACACCAGGAAACAACAGGCCTATCCAAACAAATAGTAAAATGTAAACCATGGAAAGATCAGAGAGCAGATTTAGGAAAAAATGAATGTTATCATTGTAAGCCGACTTAGACTGTACTTGTGTTTCTGTCATTTTCATTAAGAAGAACTTGTTAATTGTGTTTATCAAAGAACTTCCCATGCCTCATTCAAAACCCATAAAATAGAATACAATACCTAAACTATTGCCAAAAATTTTAACTAGGTACCATAGGTGATTTGGATTTTCAAAAAATTTGACATTTTGTAACCAAATTTGACGTTTTTAAATCTGTTTGAAAGCAATTTTAAACATCTAAATGGGTAGAAATAAAAATACCAGAACTAATGAAATCTCAAATATGTACATGTTGTTGTGCCTTGGAACAATGACTCTTAAGGCTCCATTTGAGGCATTCAGTGCAGTCATAGTCAGTCATTGCCTTATATTCCTTCAGCCAGGGTCTCAGCACTGTTGGATCCCAGGGTTCCCAGATGGTCATCTGACCAGGAACTCACAAAACCTTGAATTGCTTAACTTCCATGACTTCTAGTATTCTGTTGTCAGTATGGTGCAACTCCTAACAGTGGCAAAACCATGTTTCTTTTAACTCATTTTTCACTTTGGGGGGAAAAAGTCCTATACCTCCTCCCTCACTTATGAACATGTGTGTGCCATCCATGATAACCATCTATCAACACACATATGCAAAAAAGTGAATAACATGTTAATTTTCTCATTTTTGATGTTTAGGAGCATCTTTTGCTGGTACAAATGATCAGTGGATACGCGCCAACCACCAGCAGCACCCTACCACTGGGTCTCTGGAGATTACTGGTGGAGGACCCGTTGGCCCTGGTGTCATATGGGGACCAGGGATGCCTGGCTACAGTGGAGACTTGAGGAGAAGAGGACCCAGAGCACGGCCTCCAAGAAAATACAGCTGCCCAGAGTGTCACAAGGTTTTCAGCCAGTCATGCAACCTCAAGGTGCACATGCGAACTCACACGGGGGAGAAACCTTACAAGTGCACAGAATGTGATTTCGCAGCAACACACATCAGTAACTTAAAACAGCATTTGCGCACTCATAGCGGCGAGAGACCCTACAAATGCCTTGAATGTGATTACGCTGCAACAGACATCAGCAGTTTCAAGAGGCATCAACGAATGCATAACGGGGAGAGGCCTTACAAATGTACAGAGTGTGATTATGCCGCAACAGATGTTGGCAGCTTCAAAAGGCATATTCGCATCCATAGTGGAGAGAGACCTTACAAGTGCAATGAGTGTGAGTATGCAGCGACAGGTAGTGGTGATTTAAATAAACACAAACGAATTCATAATCGGGAACGGCCTGAAAATGAAGCAGACTTTGATAGTGCTGTGACAGGAACCAGCAACCTTATCAGTTCCATACCAAAATATTTTGAGAATTTTAATATGTATCATTGAAGTGATGCTCCAAGTGTGTTCTGGGACCATGTATTGATAGCTGAGATGCACTTGGTTTTATTCTTCACCAAGCATGTGAGAATAACTTGTCATATTCCTCTAGTTAGTGATAGCAAAATTGGTACTCAAAATATTAGGTATACAAATGGAATCTAGTTACTTCCCATTGTCCATCAAAAGAATGTTGTGTACAGACTTAATGGGGCTTCAATGCCACTTGTAGCGTACTTGTGGCTATGTTTCTTTTCTCATTGTAATGCTGATTTTTTTTGTAAGCACCAATGACAGTATTACCCATTTTAATACTGTCAATAAATATTTCAAGAGTGGTTGCTGTAATAAATGTGTAGTGAACATCTAAATGCATAGATTATTAACGTTAGTAAAATTTATTTGTGAATAGAAGATTAAAAAAATAGTTTTGCCTAGAATAAGGGAATTTGTTATTATTCTTTTTGTTGAATTATCCAGTATTGCTTCTAAATAATTATTCTCTTGAAATGAAGACAATCCATTTTTTTAATGTACATGCATGAGGGAAATTGACATTGAAAAATGTCAATAATTAAGAAAGGTCTTTTTTTTTAACTGCCTAGTTGCAATTATTGGTAGTCAGTTTAGTAAAATTTGTCTCTATTTAAAATTGTCAATTTATTGATAACCAACATTTGAAAATGGCCGTTATAATATGTACATGATACTACCACATCTTGAAAAGATTTCTGAAAGTTCTTTTCTCGTGTACGTTTCTCCTGATACAAAAGCAAAACAAATATCAAAATTGTTTTAGAGGGGAAAATGTTTTTTCACTCTAATCAGGAAGATTGTGAAAATATTAAATTCAACATTTTGGCTTACTTTGTTCTTTACTGCAGTAACATAGTCCATATTGTCAACCACTCGGAAAAATTCAAATAAGAAAAAGAAAAAGATCAAATCAAGAGAACTGAAGCAGGTATCATGTTTCAAGGAGTCCTCTCCTGAATAAAAGTGAATTTAAAGTAAAACTTTCAGGAGGTGATTCTTGGTTAGAAGAGACAAAAACATTTACACGAGCATAGATTGTACAGGGAACCTGTTTTCCACAAAATCTCATAGAATTTCATTTGTTAAAAATATTTAAGGAGGAAATGAAATGGTCTTTTTTAAACAAAATTTTATTTATGAATTTTATGAACTTAACCAGATTTTATAACCAGATTTGCCCAACTTTTATTAGCTACAATATGTAAATGGATAATATTAATCCTGTATTGATATTTAATTTGACATAGAAATTGAAATAATTTGCAAACTTATTTATGTCATGAGGTCAGTATGAAACAAATTTTCTGACTCGTTTGACATTAAAGAGAAATGGAAATAAATTACAAACATATTCATGGGGTCAGTATGAAACAAAAGTTGAACAATTGTAATTGAGTTGTGCAGAACTTTGCCTTGTTAAATTTTGTGGAAATAATCAAATATCTTTAATTAACTTTGTATAATAACTTGATGATTAGGTTCACACACATTAACTTCCTTTTTTCATATTATTTATTTTATTTATTATATGTTAGGTACTTGGTCAAAAAGGTCTTAAGTCACTTTTCGGCTAGAGCACAAAAGGTGACCCACAATGATGACAAGAAAAATAAGCTTTGGTTTGGAATTAAAGGCAATTAAAGGAATTAACGGAAGCAAAGGTAAGGTCCAAGAATTGCAAAGAAAAGCAAAGTATTGCTTCAAGAGTAAGAAGGTATATTGCTCCCATAAGCCTTTAGCTGTAAGCCATATGAAGACTTGTGTTTTTCTTGGTAATATTGTGTGAAAAACTAAAGTGGCCAAAAAGCAGGTTTGGCTAAAACCCCACAAAAATCCTATTTAAATAATTTCACAAATTTTTAAGTTATTTCAAATAAAATAAAACTTACAATTTTATGTGTTGAAATATTTATTGTAAGCCTGCAACAGATTCAAACATACAAGTACGAAAAACAACAAAAGTACAAAATAAAGTAAACAAGCAATAAGTACTATCTTCCCATAATCACAAAGAAAATAATCTTACAGTAAAATGCAAACTTGTTTCACAATGTTGCTACATTTTGTGGATTTGTTACTTTATTACCAAAACATAATAACCTAAAGATAAATTGTTACCAGTAATGATAATATGAGTTTGAAATCTTAAAACTGAGGAGGGCAGGGAATGATCCTTGGTGCACTATATATGTGAGAGGCAATTTTGAATATATTTTGACTGTTTGGATTTTATGTGAATTAAATTTTAAAAAATTGTTGTTGTTGTTGCTGTTTTATTTAAACTCTGCCAAAAAGTGACTTGAGCCCTTTTGATCAAGCCCCAAAAATACATTTATGTTATCTTCAGGTTAATTTTCCATATTGGGTGACAAGATACTGTGCATTTCTAAGTACATTTTTATATTGACTACAGATTTCATTCTTTTCAGAAAACTCCAGAAGTTCATCAACATGATTCGAATAGTAGTTCAGGCCTAATTCCAGAAGATGACTTTGTATTGGAGATCGGCATGCAACTACCATATATTTCTATATAAAAGGCTCATCCTAAAATTAATTATATCAAGGAGGGGGGGTAGAATTTTAGGCTCACCTATAAATGAAGGCTAAAAATGATGAAAGTTATGAATTTAAAAAAATTCAAATATAACATTACAAATTTTATTATTCTATTTGTCATCATTTTAAATCCAAAGTCGGTAATAATTGAAGTGAGATACCATTTTTGACGATAAATTTGAGCAATACCTGGAAGCATATTATGCTTAATATTGTTTTGTTGTTTTTATATTGTGGCATTTCTGTGATTAACATACGCATGTGGAGATGTGGAACTAATGTTTATCGTATAAGTTCTGTTCTTGTAAATTCCATGTGATGTGAGAAATAGAGTTGATCAACGTTGCAGTGTATTATGCCACAGCTCACTGGAGTGTACTAGCTACATACTTTTAGAATATTGCTAAACCTACTGCTTGTAGGCATACTAGTGTGCTATGATTATGTGACTATGGTACATTTGAGACTGTTCTTGCCAAACAGGTGCATTTCTATTTTTAGTCAACAATTGAGCAAATTCCTAGGAATTCAGAAATATATGGTATAATGATACATTCAGACTTCTTCCTACCTAAAGCTATTTTGCTTGATCAGTGCTGTAAAAATATTTCAGTACTTTATTAACAATATGTCACCTGTTATCTTTTAATTGGTTAGATTATTATTCTTTTTCATTTTATTTCTCTGATATCTTGATTTTTGTATACATGCAAAGTTCACAGAATCACACCATCATGTATGTTTTTTGGAAGGTATATTTTTGATATTGTATTACTTACACAGTTGTAGTTATTTATGTGTGCAGATTAGCTACCTGTTTTCTAATAAATGTATAAAGAATAGTTATTGTTATGTAGTATGTACATACATTCCTAGACAAGTGTTTTGATAATTGTGTTGCAAGTTTTTATGAAGTGTATATGTGATATGTGAATGGACTGAAACAAATATTATTGACCAAACAAGCAAGATTTTTAATGAGTAATTTTTTGCTGCTTTTTCTTTTGAAGCACTATTCACAATTTTTGCCCCTGTGTAAATTGCTGTTGTGAACAGATTGCAGAATTAAACTCCCAAATGAGATTTTAATTTACTGTTTCAAAATATATATCTGTATTATTCCTAACGATTGTTCTGCTGCCAGTGGGTTGATCTGAATGGAATGTCTTTTACATATTTTCTATATTAAATAATCCATTTTATTTTAACTAATCCTCTCAGGCAGTCGTGTCTCTTTGCAGAACATAACCGTTGCGTGGTTGACTCCGTCAACCATTGACTTCCATGTATAAATTTCTTAAATAATTATTGAAAAGGCATCAATTCACTAAATATACAATTTCTACAAAATATTACACACATAGTTTACGTATTTTTCTATTTATTGTTTAAAAAAATATGGGTGGAACATTGCAAGCAGTGGAGAATGGAGTATAAAAAAATTTTGATTTTGAGAATATCATTGAAACTTACTTGCTTAGGTACATACAAGTTTGGCAAACAATGGAAGATACTTTGCAGAGCAAAATCAGGCACTTGCAGCATCCCAATAGGTAGTAACAGCATCCTATGAGTTATTTTCTTTTGCAGATTGTATCCTTTCTTTCTTTTTGGATGGGATTCATCTTAATATTCGTGACTTTCTGGTATAAATGGCAACAAAATCGTTTTGATGTCTATTGTCTTTATAAATATTGTTATATGTGCGAGTGTATTTTTTGAACAACTAAATATATTACAGAACATAAATTATACTTTCGTTACCGGTTTGTGGTTGATTCCGTCAACCAAAGTATTCAGCAATGAAAATAATTTAACTGATCTACAAATTCAATGCTTCTTGCACTTGTGCAGTCTACTGGAGAATGTTAATAATACAGTTAAAAGATACGCAAAGTTTCAGTTGTGCAACAATGAGCAATTAGATTCTTGGAACAGGAAATGGCGAGTGGTTGACTCAGTCAACCAACGCCACCGCTCGAAGGATACATATCCATACACAAAATTATATGCAGTAAACTCTCCTTAACATGAATTCCTAGGGAGCAAAATTATCCGAGTTCATGTTATAAATATTAGTGTTATCCGACTATTATAAAGGTCCATATTACCATAAAACCCTGCTGGGACTGAAGTTTTGTTCACGTTACAGCAAAATTTGTGTTGAGTTCGTGCTATTGAGGGTTTACTGTATAATTATACAAAATTATAAATATCTATGTTACTTTCAAACTATGACCTTAATATATATTGATATTGAAAATCTTATTTGGCAGTGAACACTATAAATGAGTGAAATGAAGTTCTAACTTGCGACTTGCAAAATTGTCACTTCAGTAAAGATATAATTATTGTGTCTTTTTGTAAATGTATTAATTTAGTATTTTATTTTTGTTAATTTAGCATATTAAAGATGTATTATAATATTTACATTTTTATATTGTAATTTTATTATATATCTAAACAACAAGTAATATAGTTCAAAATAATTTGAATTACAATTTATTTTTAAATTATTGTTATTCTTGCACATTTTATTGCAGATGGTAGAAATTTATTTTAAAATGAAGTGTTCTATTGTAGATGCATTAGTGAGCAATCTATACTGATATCCTAAAGTGTCTTTAATAACATTTGCAGGTACATTTTTATAAACTATGTGAATCTGGCTTTTCAGGATGAACTGGAGAAGAGATTAAGAATTGATGCTGGATGATTATTACATGCAATAAAAAACATTTACAGTTTGGTCTCGTTTCTTTGTCTTCCATTTTTTTTCTTAATGAAATGATATTTTAATGAGTCTCACAAGAGAAATGGTATTTTAACATGTCATTACTTAATCAGGTTCAAAAGATTCAGAACAATTCTATTTGTAAAGCAAAGTATCAATTACTTGACTCCAATGCCAATGGAAAAAGAAAAAAAAATGTGATCATGCTGATGTTATGATGCATATAAATTTCATCGGGGTTACAAATTATTACACCATAAAGTGTCAGGATATATTAACAGCTTTTTTATTTCTGTAAATGAATGTGAAATAAACAACCAGAAGAATCAACCAAGGAAAATTACCTGTATAAACAACCTATGTGAAACATACGAATCACATAATCTTGGCCAGTCAGTTCATATCAATTTGGTGACTGAAATGCTGTAGGATATCTGGTATGAGCTACTTCGATTTCTACTGCTCCAATATGTTACTGAGGTTGCCAAGGCAGTCCAACTTATGATAGACTGCTTTTTTGAAGCCGCTTAAAGCCCTGATTGGCATGCAGATGGGTACTGTAGATTCATTGGTGATAATATTTATATAATAAGTCCTCTAAAATAGTCTGTAATTGCCATTACCCTCGTTCTGTAACAAGGGTTGTTGGTACAGGATCATGGTACCATCTTTAAATTACAATCACAGTACATGGAAGGACTAAAAAGACATAACGGGGAAATTAGGATGAAGGAGACAATGGGGACAAATTAGACAAGTTGCGCATTGGGACTAAGGGGACAAAAGAGACACATTTATCCAAACACTTACAAGCTTTGATAAATCTAAGCCTGAAGTCGCTAAAATATTTTTAAGGACTCCAATCGATTGATTGATTAGTGATTCTGGGTGCGTGAACGGCTAGTCAATCCCGTAAGTGTAGTACATGTTTTCCCTCGGGCGGTGGCAGTGTTCTCCCGCTGGATGGTGAGATCCGGCACCGACCTACCGTCGGCTAACGGGGTTTCCCCTGCGGTCTCCACAACGAGCCACCCAGCAGAGACAAGCTCTAAGCTCCCGACTGGTCTCCCGGCATGTGGTAGTGTGGTGCATGTAAGTGTATGATGTGTGAGGATAGGACAAGGAAGATGAAGGAAAGATCGCGCGCTTTCCGTGGCCCGTTTGTTAGGGTACTGCTCCGGCATTCGCCTGGTGTTGACCGGAGAAACCATGGAAAACTACTGATCAGAGCAGTCGGCCGCTAGAATTCTCCAGACGACGACTGAATTCGTCCTAGCTGACAAGCTAGTGTCGAAAATCCTGCCATCGCCGGAATTCGAACCTAAGAACTCCCCGTCAGAGGGACTGCAGTAACATCAGTTAATGCTCTGAGCCATCTCTCCCGGTTTAATGGACTCGAGCATTTTAACGGCCGCTCCATGGACACGCTCTTAAAGTGTTGTTTAGATGGTTGGTTGCTAAGGGTCTAAGCACGTGTATAGCAACGTAAATAAAAAATAATATAAACAATTTTTACTTTCTCGTTTACATACGTATATACGGGAGTAATGTACATAGAATAGAGAAAGTTGAAATAATGTTTTGGAATACAATGCCAAAAAAGTGTTTTTCTTCAAAACGTCCGTTCGTCTGTGAACACTACTAGCACCTAAATCATACGTACGATCTTTTTCCAAACTGAAGAATCGTTTGTCAATCTGGCTCTAGTTGAAGCTTTGGAATTTTGAAAAACTTTACATCAAGCCCCTGGCATGGCCTACTGTAATGGAGTAGGCCATGCCCCCGGTCATTTTCAATTTTTTTTCAAAAACGGTTCCAAATTTTTTTCTTGTAAGAACAGAGTAAAATACACTTATAAAAGTGGCATAGGTCCGATTTCCACAGTTAATTCCGAAGTTTCGAAAATTGCAAAAGTTTGAATTTTTTCCGGCGTCTACAACTATAAAATTGAAGACAGTTTTCCTCCAAATGAAATTTGTTGTCCATAAATATCTCTTTCGTTAAGGTCATGTAGATTTTTTGAATATTTTAGTAGTTTTCGTGCAATAGAGCGTGAAATATTTGCAATTTAAAAAAATAACAAAAAAATATTTTCTCAAAACTTGGCTCCAATTTTTTCTTTAAATTTTTAGATGGAATAGTGCTAAATGTACTCTAAAAGATGACTAAAACGCCATATGGCTCTATTCTTTTGTTTTTAAAAAATTACAAAAATGTATTTGCGGCGATATATGGCAGCTGGCAAGAGTTGTGGCAAGTCCGAATAGCTAGCCCAGGCCAAAGAAAATAGAAAACTAATTTCAAACTAAAACCTCTAAATAAAACTAAATCCAAAGAAAGTCTGCCATTTGTAGCGCCACTAGCTTTTGTTGTGAGCATGCGAAGAGTAAGGCCTATAAATGGAACTTCAATGTTACCGTTATCACACTAACATCAAGCTTTCTTTTGAAGGCTTGCAATGAAGTCTCCGACGACTTGTATGTGAGGGTCAATGACTCCAATGAATGCGGACGGTCCCAGGTAAAATAAGATCTACGTTTACGATCTACTATTATATTAGTTACTTGATACTTGCTCTGAAACTTTCCGATGGTTGATTAAAAGATTAAAAACAGCATCTTACAGAAGAACGATTTTTTCCGCTTCGGTAGCCTGTTTCTAAATCAATGACAGTAAGCAGTTTCATTTGGTCTTCATTTCATAATATTATATTTAACGCACCGATTGTATAAAGAGGGTGATAATTGCACGAGTGGTATGTTCAAGAAAACGAGCAACGATAGGAGGGAGTTCTCTTATATATCACGAGCACAATTATACCCAGTGGTGGTGGGTGATTTAAATTCAAGGGTGTTGTAAAAGCAATATTCGTAAGAGGGGGGATCTCCCTCTCCAATATTTCGCGATCGCTTAATGGACACAATTATTAAAATTGTTGAAGATTGTACCTAACATTTCGAATATATTTTAAAATATTTGGATTTCTATCGAATTAAGAGTACAAACTTAAAATCACTAATAAAAAAAGAATGATATGACAAATTCTACTTTCAATTCCAAGAAACTGATTACTATAAACAGAGGTGGGAATAAGCAGGGGGGGGAGCAAGAGGGGTCAACTGCCCCCCCTCCCCCCATGTTGGGACAATTTTTAAAAAAAATATAATAATATGTTGACGGTTTCACTGTCTGGGACTATTGTACAAATAAAGTTAGTTATATTACCTAATTAAATTGGCTTTACTTATGAAAGTGTAATACCTTTTCATAGAGATAAGCCAGCATATATGTTTCATTTACCACAGTTACATGTTTCTCTCTTTTCCGTTTAAAAAAAACGTTCATACTCTCTTTCGTTTGAGTCCTTCGATTTCTGAGGGAGTAAACTCTCAGAAGCAGCTTCAGCTTCCTAAATTACCCGTTTTTCGGCTATGACACATAAATAACTAATTTTTCAGCATTCCTTGTATCTACAGAAGCGTAGATGGCAAACGGAAAACTTTATACCTTTGTCCATGTAGTAAAACGATTTTTTGTCAACTCTGCGAAACGTACGGATACAAAAAATGCACTGACTGACTAGCTTTTTCTGATCCGGCAGTTCTAGCGTGAACGTAGTGTGTTAGAGACCAAAAACTGCGCGTTTACAATTTTTTTAAAAGTGAGAAAGTGAAAACATACGAATGATGTTAAAACGGTTTATTATATTATAAATTGTAAGTATGTATAAAATGTAAGATACAATGTATGTGTTCGATGCCAAGTGTACACTGAGCAAAAAAAAAACATATCTCAATTTCATATTTTCTGTTATATTCAATATTATAATAATGTCACGTTTCTATTATCAACTGGAATCTGTTGTTTTAATGATAATGTCGGTCTCATTATTACAACAACAAAAATTCATTGTTTTTTTGAACAACAGAACAATTTTCATTACAAATTTAATAAACACTAAAATAAGTACACAAAACCGTTGCAGCCATGTTCAAACTCCAACATATGATTTCAACACGGGAAATGGTAAAAAAAACTTTTTATTTTTTTAACTACAGCAATCAAAACTAGTGGTGTAACAGAATGGCACAGACTTTCTCGTACTAGTTAGTTTTCTAATTTCTCTTCTGGGCCAACTTTACAATCTCGCCCCATCCTCTTGCCAGCTGCCATTTATTCAGTACATTTTTCAACATGTTCTCAATTTTTCGGTTTCCTAATGGTATAACCGAAATATTACCTGAAGAATATTAAAGAAGAGTAAAATCACGTCCTCTAAGGAAAGTTTTGTTGAAAACATTGAAAACGTTTTTAAGAAAATGTTTAAGCGTTACTGTAAATGCAATATTTCGACTCTTTTTCACAGAAGTCTTTTGAGTTTTCGAAAAACTTCATTGAAAGTCATTTGAAGCTCTTACACTCATAAATGCAATAATGTATACAAATGGTTGGAAATATGCATATTAAAGGCGTGAATGATATTAAAAAAATACATTCGTGCAATTTTTGAAAAAACAAAAGAATGTAGCAAGATGACTTTTATTACAGTGCAATACCACCCGGACCGGCTGACCACCCGGACAGCCAAGATCATCCACATGACTCCGGCCGCGGAAGCCTACGACTTCACTTAATTTTTTCGGCGACTACAACCACAAAATTGAAGATAGAGATTTTTCCTTCAAATGAAATTTGTTCCTTCTAATTCGTTCTTTCATTAAGGTAATGTAAATTTTTTTGAAAATTTTAGTAGTTTTCGGGCAATATTACATGCAATATGTGCAATTAAAAAAAATAAGAAAAAAAGAGTTTCTCAAAATCGGCTCCCAATTTTTCTTTACACTTTTGGTAGGAATAGTACTACATGTACTCAGTAGGCATACGGCTACGTGTATATACATAAGATGACATAAATGCCATTTTACTGTATTTTTTCTTCAAAAAAACAAAAATGATCAGACCAGCCCTGAGGAAGACCACGAAAAGATGGTCGAAACGTCGCCAACGCAGACTTCGACGCGACGTCACTCGGACAGCCAAGATCATCCAGCCTCCTCGAACATTTTCAAAATTTTCTCAAAAATGGCTCCAAATTTATACCGTACAAGAAAAGAGTAAAATACACATAAAAAAGGTGGGATAGATCCAATTTTCTCGTGATAACCATTTCTTTCTTACTGATTTCTTGTTGAAGAGCTTGCAATAATATTAAATACATATAGAAGACGAAGATGAAGCGTTTTCTATTATACAACATGTAAGAACAAAAAATTTATTAAGTCACATACAATTTTTATCGTGTATCATGGTCAAATATGCCTAATAATTAAATAAATGAGAATGACTTAATAGTTTATGTGATATATTAAGTGACTATTTGTTACTTCGATTAACTGACTACATAATTAGAAAAAATTAAAACAAAAAATTAATCACAATGCTACTCATTAAATAAATATGCATCTGAAATGTAAGTCAATTATGTAATTGTAAAAGAGAATCAGTTGGTGTAGGTAATCCAAAGCCATATTTTTAATTTTTTTTAATATACAGCACCTACTTCTTGTGATATTTACTTGTGTGCCACATTACTTAGCAGTGTTAAACATTTTGCAATAATATTGTGCCCTATCCTGAGACAAGAGTTTTGAATTTATTACGTAATTAGTTATATTCAATTAGTAAATAATTTGTAAGAAATACAATTTAATTAAGTTTTTAAAATTTTATTTTATTTTTTAATTTTTAAAAGTTTTCTACTGGAAAATGGAAAAAATTTTGAAAATTTTTCTACTTGAACTTGTACCATTTACCATGGATGCTTTTATATTAAGGTTTTCTATTCTAACAGGACAAAAGGAAGGAAATCTTAAAATTTTACTACATACATTATTGAAAAATGTGAAAAGGAAGTTATTTTCTGGAAGATTCTCTTTTGTATTTTTAAGGTTTGGCCCCAGATTATTATTCCGGTTGGTGTGAGGGTTGGGTGAATATTTGCAAAGAACACTGGACTGTTTCGTTATTATTCTTAGAGCACAAATTAATTATTACAATTTTGAATTATCTTCTAGGTGTGAGTTTCACTTCAGATTGGATAAAACGTTGATTCCAAGAAATTGTTTTCATGCTTGTTTGATGTTGCCTTCTAGTGTCAAATTTCGGTGAGTTTGGTGAGTGAAAACTCATCAAACTTTGACACTAGAAGGTCAGAACCCTTGTGTTGTGAATTGTGAAAGGGCATTGTTACTATTTTGTCTCTTATATAGTGAGTTCATTTTGGTGGATCCGTTGAATTAATTTGTCAGTGTTGGGTGTCAGTTGTCAGTGTCTTCTTTTTGTTATTTTTCCTGTGAGTACCAAGTGTCATCAGAAAATAGTAATTAGGTACTGTTTTATTGTTTTCCATTATTGATATTAAGGTCATTTATAACCAGTGGCGAAACGTCAGGGTAGGCAGAGTAAGCTAAGCTATCCCTAAGAATCTTGAAGGAGGCGAGAAATATCTCTTCACTAAACAAAAATAAAATTGTCAATTCATGTCGCTTTTTAGCTAATTAATACGGTACATTAACGCACCAAGTTCATTTTTCTTTTCTTATGCATATTCAATACGATGTGTCTCCGCCGCCGCGCCGCCGCCCAGTGCCAGTGCTACCAGGTGCAACGAGTGAGGCGGAATCTCCAACGCCGAAAAATAGCTGTTGGCCAGTGACGGGGGAAGTGAGCGCGCATGCTCATTCAGTATAATAATAATAATAATAATAATAATAATAACAACAACAACAACAACAACAACAATAATAATAATAATAATAATAATAATAATAATAATAATAATAATAATAATAATAATAATAATAATAATAATAATAATAATATTTTATTGCTTATTGCACAAAGTATCAAGCAAAGTCTGTCTAGTAATTAATTTAAATTACAGGAAGTTAATTACATATTACATATTTTTACTACATGCACTTACAGTAAAAATTTACAAATCTACATTATCTTAATAATTTAAATGTTAAAAATATACATAATTGATTAATATAACAATTAAAATAAGCTATAATAATAGGATTTAAAAATCAATTACATATCTTACAGTATTAAATTTCAAAATGAATTTACTTGATAGCTTACATGGTTATTAAAGCATACAAGTGTTCACAATAAACATTCATATATTTTACATTTTAATAATACAAAGTCACATTCTTACACTAAGAGTAGCATTAACAAAGCACTGTATTATTGTAAACTAGCAGATTATTATACAGTGGAAAAAACTTACAATTAGTGTTGGTAATTCACATTATCTTACAGTAATAAGTTAATTAACTTTCAATAACTTGAATACATTGATTAATAATAATTGTAAGTGCTTACAGTATCATGACATAATTACATTATTTACTATATTACTAAGTACTACTAATTACTATTACTAATTACATTTGTCTTATCAAGGCAGGTAACTGGTACATGAAATGGTCACACTTGTAACAGTACATGGTTTTCAAATACAGAAAAGTTAAAGCCAGTTCAGTTGCTGTGGACTCGGACTGGTGAAGGATGGCGTTTAAGCAATGTTTTAAAGTATTTATCATCCAGCCACGATTTCACGGTGACTGGGAGATTATTAAAAGCAGCTGCAATGCAGAAGGGATCTTTATTAGTTGAAGACTTTGTTAATGTACATCCCTCTGATAGTCCCTATGTCCTCTAGTATGATAGTTATGTATTTCTTTATTACTCACAGGATATTGATTCTGATTATTTCTCAATAGGAGTATTGCTTTTTAGCAGAGTGAGTGCTACAACAGTCAGTAATTCATATTTAATAAAATAATATTTACAGGACTGTCTTGGATTCAGCTTGAAAATAATTCTGATTCATTTCTTTTGTAGGACCATCAATCTATCCATATTCTTTTGTGTTGTACCTCCCCATATTTCAATACCATATTGAAGCTGTGAGAACATTATGCCGTAGTATATTGACAGAAGTGAGTCTGTGAGTATGCTGGCTCGGTGTTTGGGCAGAAGCATGGTGGAAATAACCATGGGTTATTTCAACCATGGACAGAAGCAGAGACTATAGGCAGAAGTTTAGGCCGGCCTAACAAGTCTACAAGTAATTTAAACTCTTGCCGGCAGGCGCTCTCTTCACCACAAGCTTGTGTGAATCTTCCGGAAATGACCGCTAGATGTCATTGAGCAACTTCAAGTGTCACTAACATCACGAGTAAAACATTTATATATTGCAAATTTCATTATTAGAATTCCTATGTCGCTAATTCATTAAGTATAATATTGACAACGTTCACTTTTTTCTCCTTCATTATTTAGCTTTGTGTTAATTAAACACGATCATTTAGAAAACGTTAATTTTAAGTATTTATGGGTTGGTATTGCGGTGAGAGTGTGAATCCCCCAGTACTGTGGAAAGATCAAACAGGATCTGATGAGTGTGATTTCATTTCGTAAGTTGATTGCGTAGCATATTCGTGTGTAGATTACTAGTGAATTGTCGTTGGTCTGCCGAAGGCTGAACCCTTGCGTTGAGGAAATTGTGAAGGGCATTGTGACTGTTTCGTCTCTTACAATTGGTTCCATTGGTGGATCCATTGAATTAATTTGTCAGTGTTGGGGAATTGGGTCTGTTGAATTCTGCATGTCGCTGTGTCTCATTGATTATGAGCACTCTGAAAATAAAACATATTTACGTAATTCTAAATTGAGTAACATACTCCAACTTTTACTAGAAAAGAAACTTTGTTGTAAGTGTTCGCAAGATGCTATGTTAAAAGAAAGTGGAACTTTTTATGAAGAAAACCAGACATTTAGAATTTATTTTTAAAAAATTCAAAAATTTTAGATAATCGCGTACTTTTGAAAACAAGGAGTATACTTTAATTATAAGTAAGCAGTTCCATTTACAATTCTTTTTTCAATTCTGCAGTAGGCTTATTGATTGCATGATTGAATAATAATAATAATAATAATAATAATAATAATAATAATAATAATAATAATAATAATTATAACAATAATAATAATTGTAGAAATATGGTTTTTTAAAATTTATTGGACCAAATAGGATCAATCCACGATGATACCAGGAATTAAGACTTTATTATAATTCATATAAATTTATTGATGCTTAACGTTTCGCACATTTGGCATGTGCCTTTTCAAAAGCATTTGACAAGTGGTTGACAATAAACATTACATTTTTAAGTAGTAAAAAACAAAGGAATAAATTAAATATAAATATTGAAGATATATTAATGTTTAACAACATTCTCATATAAAGCTTTTTTATAATATGCCGAAGGCGGCGTCTAATTTGGTGGCTAAAACATTCATATGTAAGCAGTATAAATGAGATATATCAAGGAATGGATGTGCAAAAATTAGGAGTGAACAGCGGCAAAAAGCAATTGAGGATGTCTGTTTATTATTAATGGTTTATAAATTTGATGAAGTTTCAATATGTCATTTTTTGTGTTCATAGTATCATTTAACATGATATGCACCATTTCTGCAATTTGTCTTTTAAAAGTTAGCTTTTTGTGAGGTAAAATTTTGACTTTATCGAAACCAATAGAGTGGATGCTTTCTGTTCTATGTTTTGTTAATGATGTGTACAATACTGAATCTTTATTAATGTCGTATTTGTGTTGGTAAACTCTTTTGTTAAGGTATTGTTTGGTTTCCCCAACGTACACCTGTTGACAGTCATCACAAGGAATAGAGAAGACCACATTAGATTTATCTCCTATTTTTGTTTTATCCTTCTGTTTATCAAACAACCGGTTGGTTTTATTTAAATTATAAAATACAATGTCTAAATTGTATTTCTTGAAGTATGTTTTAATTTTATTGTTAACTGGTTCATAAAATGGAAAGGGAATTCATAAATTATTTTTGGTGGTTTTTGATTTGTAATTATGCATCAATCTCTTCTGAATGTATTTAACCACAAAGGATGATGGATAGAGATTGTTATGAAGGATATTTTTGACTATCATTAGATTTTTGTTATGAAATTCAGGATTAGCCAAATTAAGTGCGGAATCCACAAAATTATAAACCATAGCTATTTTCTGAGCTTTCGAATGCTTGGACAAATAATTTAGGATTCTTCCCGAAAAGGTTGGTTTTTGATACCAGTCAGTTATAACTTTATTTTTCTTAACTATTAATTTAAGATATAAAAAACTAATTTCTCTGTTGCTGTTTTCTAATTCTGAGGTAAAGACTAATCGAGGGTGAAATTTATTATGTATATTTACCAAAGTGTCAACATTAGATTGATGCTAACGTGTAATTATGTCATCCGTGAATCTGTTGTAAAACAAGACGTGAAAATTAATTTGGGAGAAGCAAAAGACTTCTATTTCTTCCATAATTAGGTTCGCAAGCACAGCGGAAACTGGAGTTCCCATTGCTAATCCTAATGCTGGTGGGTCTTCTGCCTGCATCTAGTTTTTTTTCTTCGATGACCTGCTCAGTACTTGGAAAATTACAGTTTTCTAGCTCCTAAAAATCATTCTTAAATTCGGAGGAAGACATATGTTTATGATGTGTCTCAATGGTTAAAATTGATTGAACAGTGTCTAGCTAGAGCGGGTTTCTGTCCTGTGTCCACAGCAAATTCATTACAGAAAGTATTATCTCAAAGCAATAGAGCCTGGCACAGTTAGACAAATGTAGTGAATCATCAAATAGAATCTCATTTTTGATTTCAAGGTTTGGCAGAATTTTTCAACTTTTTTCTGCACATCCAGATCTAATGTAAAGAAGGAAGTGTTCAAGGGAATTCATCCCATTTTAGTGAACATACAGAATTGATCACTGTGCCACTCCTTAATATAATCTGTAATTGTTGTCACCACTGTCTAAAGTTTCTTGCCTGGAGAATGTATGTTATGAATAGGGATGTGATTTATATGCATTTGCATATTTTTTTTTCTGTTTACTAAAACATCCTGTTTCAACAAATTGTATATGTTTCGAGGCATTGCATATTTGGGGCTTATTTGCATATTTTTGTTGCATATTCACCACTCATCCATTAAAAGAACATATTCACCCCTCATTACGAGGTATTTCAATGAATCAATGAGTGTTCTTCAGCCATGTGTAGTTCATCATGAAAAGGCTCTAAGGTTATTTCTGTCATTCTGTCTGGTGGCGCTTCTTATTTGTTAAATGCAGGGGTTGGGATAAAAAAACGTTATCCTAAACTTTTTCATCTAACTTGCCTTGCTCACACTTTTCATCGGCGTTTCGAAACTGTGAGATTTGAATTCCCAAATATTGATCAGTTGATATCAACTGTCAAGAAAGCATTCTTGAAGGCTCCAATTTATACAACTTACCCTGACCTACCTGTACCTCCCCAACCAGTCATCAGAAAGTGGGATACTTGGCTGAAGGCAGCTGAGTATTATTCCAACTACTTTGATCAAATGAAAGGTATTCTGTTACCTGTTGATTATTGAAGTGGAGTGGTCATTCAGCCTGTTTAAAAAATTTTGAGGCCAAATAGATGTTCGTTTGAGTTTGAGAACTTGAAAAAGTGGTTGTTTGCAATTGCAACAATTTTGCAAGTGTTCAAAAGACTTTGTTCAAGGTATGGCCGCTTTTTCTTCAGTTTACTAACGTTTCTTTATTAAGCAAACATTGTTGTCTCACAAGCATTAAGTCAAGATTTTCAAGTTTTAAGTTATTTCATTATTGTGTTCTAGATTTTATTATAATTGAGAGGAAAAACATGATATTTTTGTTGCAATACCTATATTTTTTTATTTTGCGAAATGTACTGTATCTGTATGTAAATGTACTGTATCTCTCATTATTTTCTTAAGAAATGAGTATATTCAAATTGAGCCCTTGATTTAATGTTTGTCACTTGTAACAATTTATATGATTTCTGAATCTTTTTTTTTTTTTTGTACACCTATTTTCCACATTACACTTTTTATTTATTTTCACACTTACACATCACATTACACTATATCGCATATTTTCCTTTTTTATTTCAAATATTACCAAATATATTAGTGTGTGTGTGTGCGCGCACGCGTGCGTGTGTGCGTGCATATTTTGCTGTTTTTATTGCATATAAATCACAGCCCTAGTTATGAAGCAGGGGGTGGGGTGAAACAATTCTTTCAATTCTTGGGATGTCCTTTGGCTTTTAAGATGTTGTTGTTGTTGTTGTTGTTGTTCATATTATGTCAATTTTTTAAATGAATTTTTTAGACACCGTTTTGAAGTTCATTGGTAGTGCCTGACTTTGACTTATGTGCACCGTAGGCTGCTTTTTTAACATCAAAGCTATTCATAATATTGTGAATAAAAAATTGTACGTTATTTGTAAACGATGCATTTATTGTGTGCGTATTTATAATTATTTTATTATACATAAAAATAATTCTCATTATGATATTCAATCAATATATGACATTTTTGTATCCATTTTATCTGTATATATCATTGGGTATATGTTTCATTAGTTAACACTTCTTTTGTTGCAAATATGAAAAGAAATATTTCTATAAAATACATTTAGAAGTTCGCCTTATGAAATTTTGCATTCGCTGAAATTCGCCTGCTGTCACAAATTGCATGGCTGCAGCCTACTCAGTCTGTTCAGTAATCTGACACTGGTCATTGGCCTTCATCTTTAGGGTCTAATGAAATTAAATGTATACTTGAATTAATTTGACATAATAATTGTACATACTATAAATCGTAAAACGTTTTTGAAATATTATAATTAATTATTATTCTTCATTGAAATTGAATAATGATAATTAACTTTTGTAATGAAACAATTTTTGTTTCAAGTGGAAGTTTGAAAAGTTGTCTGGATATAGTTATCAGTATATACCAAAAAATATTCTTTGTTATTTCCGTGTCAAATTCAAAATTTAAGTAGTATATGACTTAGTGTAGGGATCACAGAATTTTGAAAATGTGCACGCAATTCACTTTTCCCCTATAGCACGTCATACGCAGTTTTTAACCCCCTTTTTTTTTTTTTTTAATTTTATTTTTTCCAATAAAATAAATAAATCATTTCTCATTCTTTTCTATTTAAGTCCACAGACCGCGGTGTTAGGAACACTTTTGCTGCAGCTCTGACATTCATTTTCTCATGTTTTATCTGATTTTTATCGTTCTACATATTTTCTCCCCCATATGTCATAGAGTTTTTAACTGTTTTTGACTAAATAAAAAAATTTAAAAAATTAATTTATTTATTTATTTTACGTAAAAAAAACAGTTGAAAACTGCAAATGATGTTCTATGGGGAAAAGTGAATTGTGTGCACATTTTCAAAATTCTGTGATCCCTACACTAAGTCATATACTACTTAAATTCTGAATTTTGAAAGGGAAAAAAAACAACAAAAACTCCCATGTAATAAAATCTATTTTCAAGGATAAATAAGCAATAAATTTTGAATTTTTAAAGGGAGAAAAAAAAACTCCCATGTAATAAAATCTATTTTCAATGATAAATCAGCAATAAATTTTGAATTTTGAAAGGGAGAAAAAAACAACAACAAAACTCCCATGTAATAAAATCTATTTTCAAGGATAAATAAGCAATAAATTTTGGCTCTTATTACTTCCTGCCGCGACAACATGGAAACGATAATTTGAATAATTGTATTTCCCACTGAATTCTAGAAGGCGTGCTGAAAATGAAGTTACATTTATGTCCAGAAGCAAAACAAGGGGCCATCTCAGCATTTGCTCAATGGATCAGAAACGCTGGATGTGAGGAAACTTCGGGTCATTGACCCGGAAGCTGTAGTACAATAGTTGTTACAGATTGTTTATACTCATTTATACAGTCCAAATGGTAAATAATGCATTATGTATCATTGTTAAAATTAATGTTACTTTTCTTGTGATGCTCAGTATAGTCTCTAATTGTATAGAAACAGTTATGCAGAAGAAACGATTTTACTTGGGATTTAAACTGTTCTATTGAATTTAATCGTTTAATGTCATCTGGCAAAGTGTTGTAAAATAATGTACATGAATGGATGACATGACTAGTGCTGTGATTTATATGCATTTGCATATTTTTTCTGTTTACTAAAACATCCCGTTTCAACAAATCGTTTACGTTTTTGGGCATTTAGAATCAATTTAAGCAATTTTTATTTCGCTTATTTGCATATTTGGGCCATATTTGCATATTTTTGTTGCATCTTCACCCCTCATTGCGAAGTATTTCAATGAATCAATGAGTGTTCTTGGTCTGAATGGAGTCAAGCATGAAAAGATTCAACTATTTCTGTTGGAAGGTGCTTTTCTATATGTTAAAAGCAGCGATAAAGTTTTTATCTAAACTTCATCTGACTTGTCTTCCTCACGCTTTTCATCTGTTGCAGAAACTGAGTTTTCAATTCCCAGATATTGATCTGTTGATATCAACTGTCGAGAAAGTATTCTTGAAGGCTCCAATTTAAGACAACTTACCCTGACCTACCTGTACCTCCCCAACCAGTCATCTGAAAGTGGGATACTTGGCTGAAGACAGCTGAGTATTATTACAACTACCTTGGTCAAATGAAAGATATTCTATGTTACCTGTTGATTATTGAAGTGGAGTGGTCATTCAGCCTGTTTAAACCGATTTTGAGGCCAAATAGAGTTTGTTTGAGTTTGAGAACTTGAAAAAGGTGGTTGTTTGCAATTGCAACAATTTTGCAAGTGTTCAGTAGACTTTGTTCAAGGTATGGCCCATTTTTTTCAATTTACGACATTTCTCTATTAAACATTGTTGTCTCACAAGCATTAAGTCAAGATTTTCAAGTTTTAAGTTATTTCATTATTGTGTTCTAGATTTTATTCTAATTGGGAGAAAAAATATTTTTGTTGCAATACCTGTATTTTTTTATTTTGTGAAATGTACATTAACTGCATCTCCCATTATTTTATTAAAAAATGAGTATTATTCAAATTAAGCCCTTGATTTAATGTTTGTCACTTGTAACAATTTATATGATTACTGTATCTTTTTGTTGTAAACCTATTTTCCACATTACACTTTTTATTTATTTTTACACTTACACATCACATTACACTATATCGCATATTTTCCTTTTTAATTGCAAATATTATCAAATATATTAGTGTGTGCATGCGTGCGTGCATATTTCGCTTTTTTTATTGCATATAAATTACAACCCTACATATGTACCTTGGAAGTTTTAAAGCTTAAATCTAGTTTTATAATATACGCCTAAAAATGGTGGTATTTATGTTTTAGTGTTGTCGAATCTTGATGAGCAATATTTTATTTGAATATGTGTGTTATCTGGATATTGCAATGGTGACCTGATCATTGGGAACCACGGTCTTGAGAGAGGAGTTTATGTAGGGTCACTCTAATGTTTGCATATTTTTTAAATTGTTTTCAAAAAAGTATTTCTTCTTGTTCGACAGTACAGTCACTCAGGAGTTATAATTTTATGTAAGAAGTCTGCGACTTATTGAAAAGATCCTACTCAAGATATAAGTGGTTTGCTCTAATTCAGTCCGGGAGCGGTAGGTTAGTGCATCAACTGATGTCACTGCAGCGCCTCTGTCCGGGAGGTTCTAGGCTCGAGTCGTGACAGCGGCAGGATTTTCGACACTAGGTCGAATTCAGTCGCTGTCTGGAGGAGAATTCTAGCTGCCGGCTGCTCTGATCAGTAGTTTTCCGTTGTTTCTCCGATCAACACTAGGCGAATGCTGGAGCAGTACCATAACAAACGGGTCACGGACCGCGCGCGATCTTCCTTGTCCTAATCTCTCCCCTTACACACATGCACTACACTACCACCTATTCCGGGAGACCGGTCGGGAGCTTAGAGCTTCTCCCGGCTGGGGCGGTGCCCCACTGGTGGGAGAGTCCTGGTTAGGGGGAAACCCCACTAGCCGACGGTGGGTCGGCGCCGGATCTCGCCATCCAGACGGGGGAAGATCACTGCCATCGCCTTAGGAGAAAACATGCACTGCACTTACGGGACTAATAACCTACACTGTTGACGCGCCCAGAATCACTAAACAACCAACCAATTCAGGTTTGTCCAATTGGCGGCCCGCGAAAAGATTAGTCATAAGTGAAAGTTCGCATTTGATTTGCGCGCACGATTCTGTGGTCTGCCAATGCGGGCGGTTTGACATTAGTCTATGCTAGTCTGTCTCGGAAATGCTGTTACCGGCCTGATTACGCGGAAGTGATGTTACTTGGTGCAACGTTGATTGCCAGTTGAGGCTCACGATGTAAACCGTCCCTCCAGCTGCTTTCGCAATTGCTTGGCGGATTTCACCTCGTTCGACAACCTACGTCCGCGAGCTATCTGCTTCAATCGCACATTCTCAAGGCTATCGTCTGACAGCCTGCTCTCAGAGCCGGAGTTCGAAATTGTCTCTTCTCCGTGCCAGAGTTCGTATTTGAACGTCCGGCGATCTCATAACGTCGGCTCGCACCCTCTCCACTTCCTACGGGATATCCCCGCCCTTAATATGATCAGCCAGTGATCATTTTTATTTTGAAGAAAAGTAGCTCTCTGTCAAGTTAGCACCGCCACCAACCATTGACATTCGGTGGTATCTCGTTTGTACCAAAACCAGTTACAAGATACAGTACTTTCAATTGCGGTGGTGCCAACTTCACGCTGGCTCCGCCACCATCGTAAGAAAAAGTGAAACCACACTAAACCGTTTGTACCGAATTGTTCCACCAGATTTTTTGTTTGTACCAAAGTTTCAATTAAGTTACAGCCATGTGGCCGCTACCAACACCAAGCACGACACCAGCACCGTAAAAGAAGGTGAAACAATTTCCATTCGTTTGCACCGGAAGGTGTGATTGGTGTTATTAAACATTTGACCATTACGATTTAGATTTTACAATATTTCTTAA
The DNA here is from genome assembly GCA_964035755.1 of Teleogryllus oceanicus. Classification (NCBI taxonomy): domain Eukaryota; kingdom Metazoa; phylum Arthropoda; class Insecta; order Orthoptera; family Gryllidae; genus Teleogryllus; species Teleogryllus oceanicus. The sequence goes on from CAXIVR010000010.1 coordinate 40,253,386, forward strand.
TTCGTTTTCACATTCAAAATTTGTTTGTTGTTGTAAAATTTAGAACTGAGTGTGTACTATTGATTGCATATGTATTTTTGTAATTGGTTGTAGCGTTTTGAGGTCGTTGGTACTCTTTAGTAATATACGCAAATGTCGTGCGGGTTGCATATCTAAATGTTTTTTACTTTTTTTCGTAAACCGCTTGAGTAATGACTTTCATTTTAGAGTAATAAATTAGTAATAAATGTGCTCTAAACATTCGTATTAGTTTGGATCGTTTGTGCTCATTTTTTGAATTGGGTTGTGCTAGCGTGACAGTCACGCTAGCACAACCACCTTTTTAAAGGGTAATAAATTTAATTTTTGGGTAATAAATTAGTAATAAATGAGTACTAAATATTCCACTTGGTTTGATGTGATTGTGCTATGGTGGTTGTGCCAGCTTGACGTGGCCACTTACAGACTAACTTATAATTACATTACATTGTTGGCGTCTCGACGGGTCGCTCGCCCATCTCCCGTCACAGCAGCTGCCCGCGCAGGGCACGGAGTTTGTCGCGCCGGCACTGGCGCTGGCGGGGGTCACGAGCGGTCACTCGCTCGTTTCCTCCCAGGTAGGCTAGCGCAGCCGTGGCGACGACCCGGGCGCTTGCCCGGCCCAGCGGCGATGAATGGCCTGGATCAGCCGATGACCACTCAGTAGCCGAGCGCGTGAAGGGCGGCGCTCGGGGTCGAGGCTGCGGCGGTGGCGGCGTGGTCGGCGCCCGCGGCATAGAAAATGTCCAGGCACGCCTCTGCGCCAGGAATGGCGGCTCTTGCCCTCGGATACGCCTACCTCCGGAGCTGATCGTAACAGGCGGGGCCGCTCGCTATGCGTGGCGTGACCGCCTCGTCGTGCCCTGGCCTCTGGCGGTCGACGGCGCGTAAATATCGGCGGTCCCTACTTCCTATCGCTGATCGGAGTTACCGAAGCTCGGGCCGGCAGAGCCCAACTTGCACACCCGAGGCTGTTCTATTTTGCGTGTACTCGCACGTACGTGGCCGAAGCCAAAAAAACTAAGACTCGCATCTTCCGGGAGAACACCTCGCCCGCTGTTCCCCTCAGCCAGGCGCCCGCTCTCCTCCGCGGTTCGAATCAGAAGAACCCGAATTATCCTTCCTCGCAGCTCCGTGGCTCCATAGGGTCACATGATCGCGCCCGCGCGATGTTCACGCCTATTGGCTTGCGGCATCACGCGACACGGGGTGGCCAATCGCGGCTGTATCGACGTAGCAGTTGACGCTATGAAGTAGCGTCTTCAAGGGAATTTGTTCGACGTCAGAATTTCGCCGAAAAATGCCGGCGCTGGTCGGAAATTCCATTGACGTCACGGGCGCGCCCCTTTCTACAGGGCTGGTTAACAAAGGCTAGCCTGTCCCCTTACTTATCTCATCTGGTGTTTTGCGGTTTTTAAGACTGAGTGATAGCTTTGCTCTATATCCTAAGGCGCCAAGGACGCCGACGGCAACTCTCCGCTAGATCTCGCTGCGGGGCAGGGAAACAAGGACCTCGTACTCCTGCTTATGCAGAAGGGAGCGGTACCAAATGAAAATTCTGTTACAATGGCGGCAGAAAATGGTCATTGGAATTTAGTAGTATTGTTTCAGCAGAACGCAACTCTAGTTAACGCGTGTAATAAAGAGGGACATTCATTAATAGTGCTGGCTGCAAAAGCCAATATATGGGAAATGGTAATACTGCTGTTGGATAAAGGGGCCTCAGTGACGCAGTGCAAAGATCCTAAAGAGAGCGCGTTGATGTAGGCGTCGAAGTCTGGACAGACGACGCCGTGCGAGAGCTGTTGCGCCGTGGGGCCCAATCGAACATACGCAGGTAGATTGGGCTCTTTGAATGCAAAGAGCGCCGCCGTGGTGTGGCCTTCGTGGAAGTGGTGACCGGCAGAATGCGTGGAACTCTAGGAGAGTTTGGCCTTATGAATGCTGCGATCGGCTCCAACGCTTAGGCTTAGCCGCTGGGAATGGATGCATCGCATGTGTCAAGGAGCTCTTCAAGCGAGGCGCTGACACCGACACAATTGGCGAGGAGGGAAACACTCCTCAAAGAATTTGAAAGAGAGGATACGGAACATTTGATAATTTTTATGCAACACGCGTTAACCTCAACATTTCAACAAAACAAACCATAGTTTCTATTAAGGTGCGTGTCCACTACAGAGTAACTAGCGCGAGCTGGTCTCAGCAGAAGCTCGCAATACTTTGTCCACTTGCGAGCCATTCGCGACCTTTCTTCTTTTCGAGAGTGCACTCGCTACGCTCTGTCCACTGGAGAGTAGTCAGCTCGAAATGAAGATGCGAGAGTTCAGTTAAAATGGAGGTGAAGAAGAGAACTGCGGATGTTTTCATTGTTTAATACGCTTCTTTGCAAAAGAAGCAGTGCAAATAGAAGTTTCTATTAGTAAGCTACGTTTTACTTGAATATCAAATATAAATAATCTCTCAGCAGTGGCTTCTGAGTCATTTTTTGCTTACCTGTTTTCATAAATTATGAATTTTCTTTTTACTTTTTCGTATATGTACGTATAAAGGGAGTAATATACGTAGTATAGAAAAAGTTATGTAATGCTGCCGAAAATCGATTTCGAGATTTCACATTTTGGGATCTACTGATACTGAAAAAAGTGTTATTTTCAAAACCTCCGTTCGTCTGTCCATTCAGCAGTCTGTGCGACCGACCGTCTGTGAAGAACACGACTAAACTATTCGTACGGTTTTCCCAAAAATGAATATTCCCCGGTCGATCAGACCCGACTCCAAGGTTTGCGATTTTCAAAAACATTCTTTAAATTTAGGGGTACTTTACATGAAGCCCCTGGGTCATTTTCAAAATGTTCTCCGTCCAGGTGGGTCGGTCTACCGCCTGACGGGAATGTAGAGAAGACTCTCTCGTGTTCCTTTCTTCAAAGGGCCGGATTTACCTATAAGCAAAACAAACAGTTGCTTGGGAGCCCCCGACCATGGGGTGCCCTGCGCTTTTGAAGAATAAGCACAACATATTTTTGTGTTTGTAAGGAAGTTACTACTCAAATAATCCATTGTACTAGTATTTAAATTTTTAAGCTATTTTTTAAAAATATTTTATACATGATAAAACAGTCTAATATTTACCAGTACACGTTATATCGATAGGCTCGTTATTTTGTTGTAGCAACTGAATGTGTAAATTGTGTACGCAAATCCCAAAATGTCTCATGCTCAAATCGACATTGATAAGGACGCCTGGGGTAAAAGTTAGTGAAGACCCATAAAGGAAAAGGAAAAATTATCATAATAATTAGCACAAAATGAAATTTTATTCTATTGTTATTATGTTTAAAACTCTAAGATTTTTTTAGAGGGGGAAGGGCAACACAATATTGTGCTTGCAAAAGTTAAATCCGGCTCCGTTTCTCCATCTTTCATTCTCTCGCTCTTCATTTGATGTATCACCCACTTTCTTCTATCACCCCTGTTTCTCCCTCACTGACCTCTGTATGGTGAATGGCCACCTATGTGTTTGTCGTGCATGGCGACCCGTGTCGAAGGGAGTGACCTGCGAGTTGAGAGGTCATGTTTTGTCGACTGCCGCCTTGGCGCTGGATGGTTGTAGGCAGACCTGACCTAGTCACGTTCTCTACGAACACCGGTGAGCCCTGGTGACTAAGGAGGGGGTCTCTGCTCCCTGCAGGTCCCAACGTTCTCTAGATGGCGGGTCGGGAGCTAATTCACTCCGGATAAATTAGCTCAAACTAGGTCTGTGACTGAACTCCAAGGCGAGTGGAAGCCCGGAAGCTGTAGCTCAGTGCATCAACTGAGGTCACTGCAGCGCCTCTGACCGGAAGGTCCTAGGTTCGAGTCCTGACGGCGCACGGTGTTTCGTTTGGCACATTGGTTGGCCAAAATTAATATCTCGAAACTACTGGTTAGAGTTTTATGAAATTATGCACACGCAGTACGAAGTACTTAAACATGTGTTTTAAATATATAATATGTATCTTTACATTTTCCTACAAAACTGTCAGCGTTTGAAATAGCATATGCAATAAAACAATGAGTAATTGAATTAATAATTATTAATTGTGGTTGATTTCCATTTTGCAACCCATCTCGATCAGGTTTTTCGTCCAGTTTCCCTGATCCATTGAACAAATGCTGAGATGGCCCCTTGTTTTGCTTCTGGACATAAATGTAACTTCATTTTCTGTGCACGTCTTCTAGAATTCAGTGGGAAATACAATTATTCAAATTATCGTTTCCATGTTGTCACGGCAGGAAGTAATAAGAGCCAAAATTTATTGCTTATTTATCTTTGAAAATAGATTTTATTACATGGGAGTTTTTTTGTTTTTTTTTTTCTCCCTGTCAAAATTCAAAATTTATTGCTTATTTATCCTTGAAAATAGATTTTATTACATGGGAGTTTTTGTTTTTTTCTCCCATTCAAAAATTCAAAATTTAAGTAGTATATGACTTAGTGTAGGGATCACAGAATTTTGAAAATGTGCACACAATTCACTTTTCCCCATAGCACGTCATACGCAGTTTTAACTGTTTTTAAATAATTATACTAAGTGAAAAATAACAAATAATAAACAGAATACTACTTTATGCATTTGTATAACTTTCTACAATGTTATTTGTTAGTATATATAAATATAAATACTATCAGAATTCGTTAAACCAATTTCTCATTTGAGCTTTAATATTATACTCTTTTGGCTTCGAACTTGTAATTTTGAAAGTAGTCCAAATCATAGGTGTGTTCACATTCATCAGATAAGGATGGAGTACCTAAAAATGTAAAATTTGTAATGGAGGATTACTCCGCAATAGCGCATATTAATGGAGCGCAAAGCGATCAACGCAAAGCGATCCCCAGCGCAAAGCGATCAACGCTCTTTAAGGGGCTTGGAGACACGTTGCGTCAAGTTGTAGACGCAACAAACGTTTTTGCACTTCCTCTGATAAAACATACACTTTTCATTTTGGGCTTTTTCCCAGGCTGGAAATATACGGATCAAAGTATATTAACAACGATTAAATTCAATAGAAAAGTTTAAATCCCAAGTGAAATCGTTTCTGCTGCATAACTGTTTCTATACAATTAGAGACTATACTGAGCATCACAAGAAAAGTAACATTAATTTTAACATTGATACATAATGCATTATTTACCATTTGGACTGTGTAAATTAGTATAAACAACCTGTAACAACTATTGTACTACAGCTTCCGGGTCAATGACCCCATCTCGATCAGGTTTTTCGTCCAGTTTCCCTGATCCATTGAGCAAATGTCAGCATTTGCCATCTCAGGATGGCCCCTTGTTTTGCTTCTGGACATAAATGTAACTTCATTTTCTGTGCACGTCTTCTAGAATACAGTGGAAAATACAATTATTCAAATTATCGTTTCCCTGTTGTCGCGGCAGGAAGTATTATTCCGAAGCACAACATGATAAGAGCCATAATATATTGCTTATTTATCCTTGAAAATAGATTTTATTACATGGGAGTTTTTTTCCCTTTCAAAATTCAAAATTTAAGTAGTATATGGCTTAGTGTAGGGATCACAGAATTTTGAAAATGTGCACACAATTCACTTTTCCCCATAGCACGTCATACGCAGTTTTTAACTGTTTTTTTACGTAAAATAAATAAATAAACCTGTGTAGGCATGAGGGAATTAATTTTGTTATGATATCTTTTTTAATGACAGCTGTTTTCTTAATGAACATGAATTAAAAAGTCTGCAGTAACATGAGTACGAAGGCGTGAGGTTTTGCCATAAAATAATCTTTCTTCCACTATTCGGCGTTACCGCATAGAATGGTAATGGTATCAGCGATACACTAAACAATCATCACTATGAACCGAGTCTGCAAAAGTTTGCTTGAAACGGCTCTGATCACTACTTCCATCACATCCTCACTTAGAAATTAAAATAAAATTATATTCCTGATCTGATAATTGCTGAATAAGTTCGTTCTGCACAGTGCATATACGATTGACAGTGTGATTAAAAAGACATTGTTAAATTATTTCTGCCGAAGATTCTGTGATAGTGATACTATTTTCAGGGGGACGACATTTGATTTCCCCTGTTTTTGCTGGATAATAAGAGGAATAAATAGTACAGTCGTCATCTTTCGCAATTGCACGCATTCCCTTGTATTGGTTCACAGAGAGTTTAAAATATCTATCGTTACTGACAATGCAGAATGACAAATGACCTGCAGTCATTTGTCGAGTGGCCTGTTGTGAGGAGGCGGTACTTAGTTCCCAACGGTTGGTTGTATCTCTCTTGCCTTGAGTACGTAAAATCGTTTGCGTAGGTAACGGTGTTTCATCCACATTTGTTCTGTCGGCTAGTTATTTTGCTTTTCTTCTCTTTGATCGCTCAATGCTTTCCCCGAAAGATTTGGTCGAGCGACCCACACAACCTGACAGTACTTTCGCATGGAATGGTTTAGTACACAATGTCCTAAATCAGTACAGAGGATTGTACATTCTGGAATTATAAAATACGCGCAAGGAGAACGCTACGAATAGAACTGAACTGCGTGAACTGCCGAACAGAACTTCGGCGCTGGCTATCAGTGGGACGTAACTTGACACCTCACCTGAGACCGAATCTTATGAATCAGCACCTTATAAATACCGAGGCCATGTGCCCTGGATATTTATCTACAGAACGGCTCAATAAGATCACTAAAAAGTGGAACTTCGAAAAATGGATTTTGGCCAGCTGGACGTCTCAAACAAAACACCGTGCGGCGGAAGGATTTTCGACACTAGCTTTTCAGCTAGGTCGAATTCAGTCGCTGTCTGAAGGAGAATTCTAGCGGCCGGCTGCTCTAATCGGTAGTTTTGCGTGGTTTCTCCGATCAACACCAGGCAAATGCCGGAGCAGTACTCTAGCAAACGAGCCACGGACCTCGCGCGATCTTTCCTTCCTCTTCCTTGTCCTATCCTCTCCCCTTACGCACACACACTTACAACATTCACTACACGATCACATATTCCGGAAGACCGGTCGGGAGCTTAGAGCTTGTCCCGGCTGGGCCGGTGCCCCGCTGGTGGGAGAGTCCTGGTTAGGGGGAAACCCCACTAGCCGACGGTAGGTCGGCGCCGGATCTCACTATCCAGCGGGGGAAGATCACCGCCATCCCCCGAGAAAAACATGTACTACACTAACGGGACTAATGACCAAAGCTGTTGACGCGCCCGGAATCACTAAACAACCAACCAACCAGTGAGTGGAAGAGGTGACCCACCCTTTGAGTGTGCAGCGGGGAATAAACCATCCCACTCCCTTCCCTTCGTTTACAAAATGCAGAAGATGGTCTGAGCGTCTTTGTTTTATTTTGCCCGCTAGACAGAGACACTGCATAACTGCATACGTGTGTCAGCGTTCGGAAAAAAGGATATTCATGTTTTCTGTTCTAAATTAAACAATAAACGATTCAACGTTGCAGGTGTTAGTCATGCGATAAAATAAATGACAACGCATGTTAAAAATTTCCTAAAAGGAGGTCATACCGACCTGGATGGCCGAGGTGGCTAACAGCGAGTACCGACTCAGCGCTTCGGTCTGAAGGGTCGCGGGTTCGAGTCCCACCTTGGGCGTGGTTGTTTGTCCCTTGTCTTTGTATGTATGTGTTGTCGCGGAGGGCCTCGCGTTCTGCTGACCCCAGATCAGGGGAGCCCGCAAGTGTGTTGGTGTCCAGTGCATGGTTGAACCTGCTGTAACCTGCTGTCGGCTGAAAAAAAAAAACCCTAGAAAGAAAGAAAGAAAAAGAAAAGGAGGTCATTCAAAACGCAAAGGAGAACGAGAGGACAACAGACGTCAATGAAGGACATGTGATAATGTCCTCAAACGGAGGGCGGTTGGCAACCCTAATCTTCACTGAACTCTCGCATCATCTCCAGTGGATCTCGAGAGGGCGCAGCGAGTACACTCTCGAGAGGAAGAAAGATCTGCGAACCGCTCGCAAGTGGACAGGATATTGCGAGCTTCGAGACTAGCCTGCGCCCTTTACTCTCTAAAGGACAAGCACCTTAAAAATGAACATTGTTTTATAAAATAGGAAATTTCAGTTTACAATTTTTTAAAACCTGATACGTTGTATTTGGGTTTTCTAGCGTGACGACTGAGGGTAGTATCTCCAAGAAGAAATGCGGCACGACTTTTTGCGTCTTTCTTGGTCCTGCCGCAAGATGTGGCATGATCGCGACCGCACCAAGCAGTGCTGATCAAGCGACTCTAGCAGGAGGACTGAGAATGACCGAAATCCATATTGGAGATACTACCCTCAGCCGCCAAGTTACAAAACCCCAAGTACAGCATCAAACGATTTGCATATTGGAATTCATAAAAATATACAGCCCGATTTAATTGCAATGGGAAGTAAGAAAAGGAGACAAACAGTTCACGATAAAACAGAAAGTGCCACAGACGGACTGTCAGACACGTTTCGCCGTCAATCGATTTTTCGGTATCGAGGACACACAAAACATGGATTCTGGATATACCCTGTGTTAGGGGAATTTTTTCTGTATTTAGCAACAGGATCTATCTACTTTTTCGTTACCAGGGCCAACAATAAGAGGTTTTTTTTTTTTTTTTGGCGAAAATTCGCCGTTTTCCGGCGCACGATGACATATTTTTTACTTTCTCCGGAATATCCGAGTTATCCCGTAGATAGTGTTTATAATGTATTCAAATTTCATGTTGATAGATTCATTAGTTTACTTACGTCGGTTCATACAATGCACTGGAAGACAACACTTGATTTGACTTGACATATGTTTTAGAAATCGAGTAATAGAGTCGAAAAGTGTTTAAAACTTGAAAATTCGAAAATCACATACAGACACTTACGGTTAATTATCTATATAGATTGTATTTGTGAGTAGAAGTGATTCAAATGATGTTCAATAAAGTTTTTCGAATTCTCAATAGTTTTCTGCAACAACACATTCATGAGATAAGTGACAAATAATAACTCGAACCCCCGACCTTTTACGCTGAACGTACACATTTAACCACCTCGGGCATCCGGCTAGGAGAGGGGTTTTACACTCCTATAAGATTCTTAAAGACATGATCGTTTCAGTTCTAGCATTACGGACCCCAAAAAATTGAGAAAATGTGAAAAAAAATGTCCTTTGGGCAGAACGATGGCAGCTCAGAAGGCGTAGCCGAAAAGCAAGTCCAGACTGCAGATTAAAAAACTAAGTCTAGCGAGAAAGTCTCTGCCATTTTATAACAGTTTTTTTTCCCACACGTTGTTACATACGAGAAACTTTAATAAAAATTTCAGTGGTTTTAAAAATTTTTTATGCAAAATTTCTTTTAAAAATAAATTGTTCCTGACTATTTTAAAGTGCTGATTTTTTACAACAGACATTTTGTAAAGCAAAAATCGAAATTTCCAATTTTGTAGTTTTAAAATGTTAACTTTTTGCAATTTTCGAAAAAAACGGCAATAGTCGACAATAGGACAAGCATCATATTTTTTTTACAATCCCTTATTACATCTAACATTAAAAAAAAAATGTGAGAATTTTTAAAAAAAATTTTAATAAAATTTTTCCCCAAAAATATTTTCAAAAAATTGAATATAAATTACTTAAGATCTGCCTTTAAGAAACATTTCTTTAAAGAAAAAAAGCTCTATCTTCAATATTGTAGTTGTAGGACTGTCTATCGATTGTTTGGTATTAAGGTCCCACAAACATGAATTCTGACTACACCACATATTAGAGGAAGTAATTTACTATATACAGGAACGTTATTTTTCGGCTTTATCATTACCAGGGCCCCGGCAATAAGAGTTTTTCTGCCGAAAATTCGCAGTTTTCCAGCGCACGATTACATAACTTTCTCTTCTTATGAAGTACTTCGTAAGGACGAGAAAGTAAAAATAGAAAGTGGGATGAAGTAAGTGAAGGTAGATGTAGCATGTGTGTATAACACGATGCCAACTTCAATTTTAACAATTTTAAAAGCAATAAAAAGTTTTAAAAATGTAAGAATAATCTGCGATATGCGCCAATAGAAAGAAGATTCTTTTAGGGGATTTTCATAAAGTGGATGAGGCAATAGACATGTGGTTTAAGGATGTTAAGTCTATTGGGATTCCTGTATCTGGACCCGTTATACAAGAAAAAGCGAGACAATTTGCAACACTAATAGATGTCAAGGATGTTCAGGCAAGTGCTGGTAGTCTGTTTTGTTTTCAGAGAGATAAGGCATAACTCAGAAGACTGTTGTTGGGGAAGTTAAAGACAATTCTAAGCATATTTAGCCAAGCTGAGATATTTTCAATGCAGATAAAACAGCATTTTTTTTATCATATGTTATAAAACAATATCTTACAAGGGAGAGAAGAGTGTAGATGAATAGCAGCCAAAAGGAAGATTAACAGCAATATTTTGTTGTAATGCCACTAGTATTAAAAAATTGAAGCCTATGGTTGTAGAACATTGTATAAAGACAAACGTCTCCACGGTGTGGCATCTCTGCCAGTAAAATAGGATGCAGCCAACAAGAAAGCATGGATGACCACAGAACTTTTTGCAGACTGGCTTCTTGAGTTGAACAAAGATATTGGAAAACAGAAAAGAAAACTCCTGTTGTTGGTAGATAATTGTTTTGCTCATAAAGTAAACTTAGGCTGGGAAATATCAATATTGAATTCCTCCCTCCGAACTGCACTTTTGTACTACAACCACTAGACCAGGGAATTATTCATAATGCAAAGGACTACTTTCACAAACAACTCATTCAGCAGATTATAATCAATCTTATATTGAAAGTTTTACCCAAAATCAACATCCTGAAAGAGATACAAATGTTAACAGTGGGTTGGTGGACTGTGAAAGCAACACAACTGCCAATTGTTGGAGAAAGTCAGGAATTTCGTACTTCCAAGAAAGTGTTTCAACAGAGGTTGAGGCTTGTGAAGATCATTGTGAGGTGTGGGAAGAAATTGCAAAGGAGTTAGAACTTCCATCACCTGTAGCAATTGGATATTATGTTAAAATTGATACTGGGACTGAAACAAGTCACTGCCTCACTGAGTGATATTGTTGAATCTTTGATTACATCACAAGAAAATAATGAAGAGGAAGAAGTAGAAGAAGAAACAGAAGAAAAGATAGAAACAATGTCTTCAACAGAGGCAGGGAAGTGTTTTGAGAAGTTAAAAGTTATAGGCAGAAAAATATAAACGTTCCAAGGACAATTCTAAAATCATTATTTGAGGTAGAACAGTTTGTGGAAAGCAATTTGCTCAAAAAGACAAAACAAACTTATTTCAGAGATTTTAATGTTTTTTGTTTGTTTTTTTCATAATTTTTGTGTATTGGGCAAACTGTTCAAAATAAATTAGTTAAAATTGTGTTTTCAGAACAAAGTACTTTTCAGCATAAAGCATAAATAAAATGATTTTATGATCTACTTTACACTGAAATTTCACTGTATTTCTGTTTTGACATAATAAAAGTTAGAATCATTTTTGATGATAGAACTTCATAATTACCAAACAGTTTTACTTTTGGGTTCGTTAGGTTAAACTAAACACTTCCCGTTTACCCAACTTTCCCTTACATAGATAAATTTCATTACTTGAAAATACTGCACATTCTCAATTTATTTATTTTCAACATGAAGCCACCAACATCTTGAAGTCAAATCTGTTTTTGCTAGTTTTGCCCAGCCCTCGCTTCGTTTTTAAATTATTGTACTATTTTTTTTTTTTTGTAGTTACGCACTTTTATACTTCAATTCCCTACTGGACATGTTTATCTAGACCACTCAAAGAGTTCCTTTCATAATGCATGTTTTCACTCACCACACACAAACCAATCTTCTGGACACTACACTATTGGCCTGATATCACTTCCCTACATTCGTCTTTTGGTCTGTCCTAGTATTTTCACTGCCGTTGTCTTCAGTTAAATGTGAGTAGTCTTTCAATGCTATCCTTAACAAGCGACCTGCAGCTCCTTGATGCAACACTGATGATGAAACACTGTCCTCAGAGAGCAGTGGGCCAGGTGCCTATGAAACAAATACAACAAGAATTGAGACATACTTGCATTACTGCCATTTAGATTACAAAGCAATTTCTTCATGGATTACCTTAGTGTTCTCAGTTTTTGTACACTTTTTATACATTTTCACAGGTAACCTCAAGTTTAAGTCCTATAAAAGAAAGAAAGAAAAAAGTCATGTAACATCAACACTGACCTTATCATATTTGTCCTAATGATTAAGCCAAATACAGATGATGATGATGATGATCATAATAATAATAATAATAATAATAATAATAATAATAATAATAATAATAATAATAATAATAATAATATAATGTGATAATTTAACCATTGAATACCTAAGTAATCTTTATGAATCTGGTTACATCTCATACATAAATATTTCAACTAGAGTTGTTAAGTGTAAGACTTAATTCACATGTTGATCATTTGGTAAAGTCGACTAAAGTATAAATACCACATTGTGTCTGTGATTTGGAATTGATGTGTCATGAAGCAACAATACTATTAGTAAAGGGCAAATATTTGTTAATAATAATAATAATAATAACGAGAATTAAACTTTATTTAAAAAATTAAAATTAAAAAAAAAAACAAAATAGTATTAAACTTCATTAAAACCAATAAATACTTCAAAAAAATGATATATAAATATAATTCTCAAAACAAGTCCAAGAAACCGTGGATTACAAAACCACTGATTCAATATTGCAAAATTAAGAACCAATTGTTCAAAAATACCAAAATACGTTCTTGTGTTAAAGAAATTAAAAATTTAACTACAAAAATTAGTTACACAAAATAAACTTGCTTAAGAATGTTGTTCTGATTTCTGCAAATGGAAACATCTAAGGTATTTCATACATGAAAAGCTGGATCAAAATAAAGTTGATAGTAAACAAACTAGAAAAATACATGATATTAAAAATGGTGTTGACATCTAAACAAATTTAATGATTTTGTATGGAAATAAGTCCAGATAGGGCCCAAAATTTGAATGTTCTGCCAAAAGAAATTATTGAATTCTGATCAACACCCCTCAGATTCCATTTTTATTACTAGAGCCTGGAAGTTTGGCAAAATGCCTTTTTGTTATTGTTACTATTTAACGACTTTTAAAAAAAGGAACCACTTAACTGTATTTCTGTAGTTGTTTTAGTAGATTTTCATTTTGCCTTTTTTGCCTATTTTAGCTTCTGATGCCTATTTTTGCCTTTTTGTCTTACTTTTGCCTTTTTCTGCCTTTTATGTCATTATTTTGCTTTTTTCCCTCTTGTCCGATCTTGACGATGCTGGATATATGCCTACAAGCCTGGGCAGCCCGAAGGCACGATCATGTTTTGTCTTTCTGTGGAAGCAGAGGATGTGTGATGATGATTTACTAAATGGAAAAGGAATATGAAACCAATCAAGATCTTTTATATTTCTTTGATGACGACTGGCTTTGTTCGCTCATGAGGAACCCCATCCTACTTTTGAGTATCGCCTCCAATCCCTTTCAAGCACTGCTCTCCGTGTAGGACATACCCTTCTCAGTGCTGGTGATTGCGAAGTGCAAAGAGTGAAAAACATAATTCCGTTTTCACTGATGCCATTTCAAGGTTCAAAAGAGAGACCAAAATATAATTTCAATGAGATAGTGTTGTGAGTAAATCAAACCCCCAGCCATCATAGCGAATTGTGTGTAAAATCAAGACCATAAAGAAAATATCATTTCTCTTCATGTTAATTTCAAAGTTAGAATAAAAATGAAAATAAATTTAATTATTATTTTTACAATAATTCCTCTTCAAAGTGATTTTTCATTGCTTTTTTGAACTTCTATTTAGCTAGAGGAAATGCCTTTTTTCATACTTATTTTAGTAAAACTAAATGCCCCTTTGCCTGCCTATTTTAGAAGAAAAAAATGTCTGAACTTCTGGGCTTTATTCATTACACTTACTACTGATCAGGAAATATTGAATACTATAAATGTCATGAACAATAAAAAATCTGCTGGTGTGGATCAGATCTCAATCAGTCATTAAATGTATCCCTAATCTTATTCTTTAATCATGAACACACACACACACACACACACACACACACACACACACACACACACACACATAGATATATATATATATATATATATATATATATATATATATATATATATATATATATATTTATATATATATATAAAACAAACGTATTGAGAGATGTATATTTCCTAAACATTTTAAAAAGCTGTGAGTTTTCCCATTTATAAATCAGGTGATAAAGAAAGAACTAATTACCAACCAATTTTCCTAATCCCAAATTTTGCACAAATGTTTGAGAAAGTAATAAAAGTTAAATATTCTAACTATTTGTCAAGACATGAATATTATAATTACAACAATATTATAAACTCATTTAAATTTGGTTTTCAAAGGGGTAAAAATACCAAAGATGCTATTAAGTATGTCTCAAATGAGATTTGTGTTAAATAATGTAAGTAGCAGAGTTCGAGTGGTCACTTGTGTTCCTAAGGCAGGGTGGCCAGCGACCTGGCTTTTTGCAATTCAAGCTAAAGTTTTCCAGGTTCTTTTTCACACATTACAACACATTCATATCTTCTACAACTTACGCACTAAACAGAAAGTTATGTAATGTTACAGAAAAAAGCAGAAAATATAAGTTTTCCAGGTTCTTTTTCACACATTACGACACATTCATATCTTCTACAACTTACGCACTAAACAGAAAGTTATGTAATGTTACAGGAAAAAGCAGCAAATTTTCAGCCGAAAAATTCTTATTGCCCTGGAAACAAAAGTGGATAAATCCAGTTGCTAAATTGAGGGAAAAATCTTCTAAACGTGGTGTAGAATCCATGTTTTGTGGGGCCTTGATACCGAAAACTCGGTTGACGGCAAAATATCCGTCTAACCGTCGGTCCAGTGCAAAACGCTTTTTTCCCCAATTTTTCTTCAAAATTCATTTTCCAAAATCGGTCTGGCGATGTTGCGGCCCCTAAAATTTGAAACCGATATTTTAATTTTGGGGAGTACTTAACATGAATCCCCTCCAACATTTTCAAATTTTTCAAAGAAACGGCTCAAACATTTTTGATTAAATTTTGTTTTTGGATTGGATTTGGATCATCTATGAGAATGGTGTATATGGTGATTTAGAGTGATCTCATATTCATTGAAAACCATGATTTTTCTAAAATTGCAATAATTCAACTTTTCACTGTCTTCCTAGAACTACAATTATGAAGATAAGTGATTTTTCTTTAATGAAATCTTTTCCTTAAAGCTAAATTTTGAAATGTTTGGGCAAGTACAATCTTTCGAAAACTTGAGTAGTTTTCATGTAATTTTGTGTAAATATAGGCAATTTTTAACATTTTAAACATTTTTTTCTTAAAAATGGCATAAACGATTTTGTTTCAATTTTCACCTCAGCTGGCTTATAGAACGTTCAAGAGGGCACGTCTCAAGTTCGTTGAAAATCCTGATTTTTGAAAATTGGAAAAATTCAAAATTTGTTTGCCATCTTTCAACACTTACGAAGAATTTTACTTTGTCGTGCTTAATAAGAACTTCTTAAGAGAAAGTTATGTAATACTGAGCGAAAAATGGTGAATTTTCTGCAGAAAACTCTTGTTACAAGGCCCTGGTAACGAAAAAGTGGATAAATCCAGTTGCTAAATATAGAAAAAAATATCTAACGTGGTGTAGCCACAACCCATGTTTTATGGGTCCTTGTTACTGAAAAATCGATTGATGGCAAAACATCTGTCTGTGATCAACGCTAGAGGCTAAACCGTTCAGCCGATTTTTTTCAAAGTTGATAACCACTAATCGATGTGACGGACGTCGCGGCCCCTTGAATTTGAAACCGATTTTTTAATTTCGGAGGGTACTTTACATGAAGCCCATTGGACACTCAAAAAAAAATTAAAATGTTTGGCGTCTTCCAACTACTACAATTATGAAGATACAATTTTTTCTTAATGAAATCTGTTCATCAAAAACAGATCTTCAAATAAGGCTATGTTGAATTTTTCAAAAATATGAGTATTTTTGAGTAAATGGCCGTCAAGCTTAATCAACTGCTCTGAAAATCCTGAATCTCGCGTCATTTTAGAAATGTTTTGAGGTAGTTAGATGCTACGTAAGTTAGAATGAGTATATTATTTTATATTTCTTTGTTAGTTTTTTACATTGGAGCGTTTGTTATATGTTTACAAATTAATATTTTAGAAATTATATAAAACCTATTCGAAATAAATATGAAATGAAGATTGCTAGCCTCGTTCACTCCCAACGTAGACAGTTGGAGGATACGTAAGTGAGGATTTGTATATTATTGTTATTATATATATATTATTGTTATTGTTAATTATTATTATTATTATTATTATTATTATTGTTAATTATTATTATTATTATTATTATTATTATTATTATTATTATTATTATTATTATTACTTAAGCCTCTGGGATGACTCATGGGCAGCTTAATAGCTTTCTGTGCTGTAGTCCCCGGGTATATAATATAGTTGTAGCTTTCTTTTAAAATCGTCCCAGTTTCAGTAGCTGTGTGACGAAGAAAAGCTCAAGCAGGCGGATCTCGCTAGTAACAGTGAAGAGAATACGTCATGTTCACCTCATGTTGCTCTTATCCCCAAGTATGGGAATTTAACTAGTCCCAGGCAAGGGTGACACTGGTAGCTGGCTGGTGAAGTCGGACTACCGACCCAAAACGCCAAATACATACATACATTATTATTATTATTTCTTATATTTATATTATATTATGTTATTTCATTTTAAATTGTGTCCTTTGTGTTAAATCTGAAAACGAATAGATGAGCGGTCAATGAAACTATTTAATTTCCATTGCTAATGGCGAGAAAGTACGTGCTGTTTTTGCATTACTAGTTTTCTTGGAGAAATGTGTTTATTAAAAACATCTTTATTTAATGTCATGTTCTATTTTTCGAAAATATGAGTATTTTTGCGAAATCTTGTATCAACTACATTTTTTAAACAATTTTTCTGAGAAAAAAAAATGACAAATTTTTTATTAAATTTTGATCTTAAATAGCGTTAAAAGGATGATGCTGGTCTCGTGTTGGTTGAGATGCTCGATTTTTCGAAAAATTAAAAAATTAAATGTTTTTTCGGGGTCTTCTTATAACTTTAATTGTGAAGATACAACTTTTTCTTCACGAAATATGTTCATCGAATTAACAGTTCGTGAAATAAGGTCATGATAAATTCTTCGAAAATATAAGTATTTTTTCGTAATTTGGCTCAGGTTTCGAATTTCCTGGGCTTTGTAAATTTAATTTGAGAAGTTTTTGGAAGCTATTGCTATTCTTATAAAAGAAAGTAGATTGATGGAAGGTCATAAAATGAACTTTGAACTAACAAATTACTTCTTTACTTCTAGAACTTTTGATCACTAATTATGATATGTTTAATTTGTAAAAATTTGAAATGACTTATTTTCTTGGCTATCAAAATAAACGCTGGCATGCACAGACGCTTTGTTTGAATTGGTTGGGTGTGGATTATATTAGCATTATTTCTAATACTTTACATGAAAGAAAAATTGAAAAAATTGAGTACCATAAATTTGTACCAACATTTTAACTTTAATTTCATTACTACCTGCAATGCCTTGAAGAATAATACAGCAAAGGAAATACGCTCCACTCGTATTTCCTGGCGCACAACTCCGTCAAGATCACCGCATGTTCGTTTTCTTCATGCTCCCTGTCAATTCGGGCACTGTCACTCAATCTCCGTGTAGGCTATAAGCAAAGATAGCTTTGACTACGCTCTTCTTCAAAATAATTAAAAATTCCCTTTGAATATCATGGATGTTTATCACGTCATTTCAATGGAATGGTCATTTTAATCGGAAAAATAGCAATCTGGTACCGCCCATGTCATCAAAGAAGAGGCGCGACACTAATCGAAACTCAGCCATTGAGTTCCCGGTGAGGCGTTTGTTCCGCAAATATTTCGTCCATGCAGGTGCAACCCACAGGCAACCACATACATAGGTGCTATGGGGTGCCAGGTACTCTGCATATGTTGCACCTATATAAGCAGCAGTGTTTGAAGTTGTGTTGTGTGTGAGTCAAGAACTTCGCAATCCTCAAGAAAACATGTGACACTTCTCATACGTACTTCGATTTTAAAAAACACCGTTATCATGTACTGAGTTGAGTTCTCCACTTAACTGAATATGATGCCATATGTGAATTTGTGCTAAATGGGGGAGGGGCTCTGAAAAAAACGAAAAATCCCGGTTTTCAACTCAACTTCCCGCTTTTCCCCCGGTTCTTCCAAGCTGTTCCAAATTCCCGTTTTTTCCCCGGTTTACAAGGATTCCAGGTTCGCTGGCCACCCTGTAAGGGAATGGTTTTGGGACCACTATTGCTTCTATTAAACATAAATTATATTTTTCCAACCTTGCTGAAAGGCGATTGGCTATCCTTTGCTGATAACACTTGTGTTATAGTTAAAGCCTTGTCATGGAATGTTAGAACGTTATACATACGTTGTACAAAAAGCTCAATTCATTTAAATCTGATAGTTTAATGGCATTGATATAGCTATTAAACTATCAAAAAGGTCAATTCAATTATATCTGATAGTTCAATGGCTTTGATATAGCTTTCTCTATACTATGTATATTACTCTGTAAATACATATATGAGAAAGTAAACATTGTACATGACATTTAACTCTAACAAGGCTTACCTTTTTTTACCTACAGTTCTCTATATAAAATAAAGAATTATGTTTTAACATTTTTGCTATTTGTTTCTAACATTGTAAAGTACCACTACAACTTTATTCCTCTACATTTCGTGAGGAATTGTATAAACTTTGAATTTTATTCTTTGCTGCTGTGCACATCTTGCCCATCCTTTGTATTCTGTGTCACCGTAACAAAATCATCCGATGTTAGACTTCTTTTTCTCGTTGTAAAGGTTCTGTTGTGTACATTATCTGATTTTGAACTACTCTTACGTCAATCATGCAAATTTTTATTCAGAGGAGTGTGATTTGTTCGTTACGTAGTACTTTTGTGTACACAGACGAAATGATGTTAGTGACAGCAATACTCTGAGTGACACTGAAATTAGTTACAGTAATGTTCAGTTGAGGTTATAGTACACTGAAACTAGCTCAAATGGCCACCTCCACTAATTGCCATTTTTCTTGGAACAGATAGATCTTCCAGTAAGACATGTGTCAAGATTCTCTCTTCAGCACACAGCAGCTTGGCACATTTCGTAGACTGACCTTTATTAAGCGGTCATCTCATGTAATTTTGAACCGTATTATAACAATAAATGGAAAAACAGTGGAGAATATTGTTGATTTAACTTGTAAAAGTATTCTGACCTTTTTTAAAAACAGACACTGCAATATTATTTTTTCCAATAATTTATTACCTTTTGACATTTCGACTCTAATTAGGGTCTTTTCCTAAAAACCTTGGAACTAGTTTTGTTAAAAAGACTTAATAAAAAATTAAAAACAGGTAGCATTTTATATAAAAATTTGTTGATATTATAAAAACCACAGGTCTATAAATGCAAACAGTTTAACATCAACTGGCCAACCATCAGTTGGTCAATTTTTGCCAGAACCATTGAAGAATGCTTAAGTTACATTTCACTTTGTAATTAGGACAGAAATGTTTATTTTGTTTGGTGAATCTTCCTTACAAAGCAAAGATGAGCCAATGAAATAAATTCTGACATTATTAAAGTAAGTGAAGTCAAATTTTTAAGTAATGAAACATAAATCATTTGAATTGAATCCCTAACCATTAAAAGCATATTATAATGATTCTCTCATATGAGTAATTTATTAAACTAATTGAGATATTTTTATATATTTTGAGGTTTGCCAACCTTAGGAATTACTTAGAGCAGAAAATACATAGGTACTGTTGGATATCTAATTTTGAAAAAGATTCCATTGTGCAAAAGATTTATCAGAACATGTGTTTTGGGGAAAACTTTGGGTATGGTGTAGATGCTAGTGTTGTTCACAGACACATTTGTTTTTGGAAAATGCTTTTTAGGTGTCAGGCATCCCCCAAATTGTGCATTTCTGTCAAAATCTCAAAATGTATTTTTTGTAGAAATAAGTAACTTTCTCTGTACTATACATAAATTCAAATCTTAATTTCAAAGGGATCTCCCCCTCATTTCAAAAGTGATCTACCAGTAATTTAAAAAAGTCCATTTGTTTACCTCTTGAGAAATTGGTGATGCTGCTGGCACTGATCTTTGTACACGAGTTGGTGATGACACCTGCACAGATGCTGGAGTGGAGTTTGATAATCCAATTCTCACAGGTTCTACTGCTCCCTTCAATGCTGATGATAATGCTTCCACTAAAAGCGGTGTTTTTGCCGATGCTGGTGTTGATACTGAAGTTTGCACAGGTGCTTGTGCTTGTGTTGGTGTCAGAGCTTGTGTTGGTGTAGGCGCTATTCGTTGCACTACTTTGGGCAATAAACGAGGACTGGGTGCTACTGTTGGATCCAGTGTTCGCGCTCGGGTGTCAATGTCTGCACCTGTGCTGGTGCTTGCCCATGTTCTTGTTTTGTTCCTACTCGCATTAAATGTGGTGCTATACTAAGTGCTGCTGATGTCCAGGTAGGTGCTTGCAGTGATCCCGATGCTGATGTTGATACTTTCAGAGGGCCTGATGCCGGGACAGTTGCAGTTACATTTGGAACTGGTGTTTTGGCTAATATAGAGCCAAATGCCTAATTTAGAAAAATAAAAAAAAATAAAGTCAAAACTGTCCTTCAACAGTCATCTCAATTAACACCAAATATTATTTCACTTACCTGGAGTGGAGCTGAGATTGTCACAGTTTCAACAGCATTGCATTATGTAATCTCTGTTAAAAATTCAACACAATATTACATTTAACACAGCATTCAAAGGATTCTTATCAACACAATGCATTATACTTACCTGTTGTGGGTCTGTTTGCACTGAGTTAATGGGAACTATAACCTACGCAAGGAAATATGTA
Organism: Teleogryllus oceanicus; assembly: GCA_964035755.1. Taxonomy (NCBI): domain Eukaryota; kingdom Metazoa; phylum Arthropoda; class Insecta; order Orthoptera; family Gryllidae; genus Teleogryllus; species Teleogryllus oceanicus. The sequence goes on from CAXIVR010000010.1 coordinate 40,274,531, forward strand.
TTAATTACTGCATCTTCAAAACATTTTAATCAACAGAAATGTTCCTTATTTACCTGGTGTGAGGTTGGCACTGACATTGCTCCCATAGACATCACTGAAACCAAACCCTAAAACAAATAAAAATAATAAATCAATCATCATTAACATCAAATCATTTTCATGACACCAAATGAATATATAAGTAACAATGACCCAATACATATAATGAAAGTGCCATTAGCAGTCTATCATGTATTAACTCAGTACAGCCCTAATTTTAATGACGCTCTTTAATTTTAAAAAAATATTATGAAATAATACTCATTTATAGTCCACAATGAAATCTATTAATACACATAGTCACAATTTCCTATTTTGTTTCTATGAAGTAAAACATGGTGTACAGCACATACTTTCTTGCATTATTGGGATCAGTTATCTATATTAATAATGTCCAATACACACAAAAATTGACAGAAAACTATGCCACCTCTGGCCTTGAAAGGTGTTATTCTTCCATTAGACACTCAGGAAATTGGAAAAAAATCCAAGAAACAATGAAACAGTTTTGATTCGGACTGAAAATGCAAATATAATGCAAATATTTGATTTCATTGATAAATATTGAAAATTGTAAATATATGATATTTTGCCTACTCTCATACTCGTGTAAGCAATAATCGTATTCAGCATACAGACTAAATTCTCATAATCAGTGCATCACTGCTTGTAACACAGAGGATGAAATGTGGCAGCAAGGCTCCAAGGAAGAGGCTGTTAAATATTTCCTGTACACATGTTGAATTACGGGAAAACATCTTTTTTAACATTCTTGGTATGTAAAGAATGGTTGTACAGTATATCACTTAATGTGATAATTGACATCGGTTGTTTAGGGACATACCTATTTTATTCTAGCGAACTTATTTAAAGGTTGATAATATATGTGCACAAGTCATGACAAATGATGACATATGACTAAGTTTTATAATGCATATATTTGCTATTTTTAGCATAAATGCCTTTTTTAACTTAAATACTTTTCTTTTTTTCTTCCCAGAATTTTGGACTTTTTTGCCTTTTTTATTATTATTTTTATATAGTACAATCCTAAGATATCAGAAAATTGGCCATGGTCCAACATGACCATTCATTACGAAATCTTTTATTCACATCTTTGTATTTTAAAATATAAGAGAATTTCTAAAAATATACCAACAGATTTTTCTCCATTTCCTTATTTCATAAATACCAGCCATGTTCTGAAAACATGGTCGATTGACACACCGAGGGCACCAAAATTTTAAGTGGAAATGATTGTAAATTCATAGAGGGTTTCAGTGTGCTAATGTTGGACTTCTAAAACATATGTCAGTCACATCAGTAGATGTTGAGAGATCTTTCTCTGCATTCAAACTGATTTTGTCTTGCAATCGTTGCAAATTTGATCTACATTCTACATTTTATTCTTAATAGTTTGCAAGTTACTGGTAATATATTGCAATGCAAAGTATTAAGAATAAAATGTAGAAGAGTTGTAAATATGTAAATCCAGTTTTACATGAAAATGTACATAGTTGTTTTGTCCATTTAAGTTTACAAAATAATATAGACAAAAATTAAAAATTATTTTTCATTTTATTGTGTATGAAACTTATAATAGTGCCTTTTTTCTCCTTTTCTTGACATTTTTAGTGCCTTTCTGGTTCCTAAAAGATGATTGTTTAGTGCCTAAACATCCACTGTCCAATGATCATATTACAGAAATCTTGAAAAAAATTTTGTTGAAATATTTGAAACATTTTTGTTGCCGTGTTTTAAGAGAGTATTTTATTTGTTGTTCTTGAGCAGTGAGCATGCTATTTTAGGAAAATCATTTTGAGAGGTTTTATTCAGCAGCATTTTTGTCATTGGAGGTAACTCATACATTTTGACTTTCAATCAATTAACACTTCATCCAGCAGTCCAAACTCTCAAATACTACACTCAAAATTATGCCAAACTACTAATATTTTAAAAAATTGTATAAGGAAGGTCTTAATTATCTAATATTGAGAAATTGCAGGAAGAAAGAAATCTCTAGTTTAAATATTGAAGGTCAGGTTTAAAAAAACAACAACTTTGGCAATTTTCAGAATTCTAGACATTTTATTGGAAATCAAACTTATTCCATATTGTGCCATGTGGTCTATTCCATAGACGACTTTCGAAAATTTGGAAATCTTTCTGGACACTTACAATTTCATTTACAATTACATGAAAAGTGCTCATATTTTCAAAAAATTATATTTATTAATGCATTTTTTAAAGAATTAAGTTAGAAGAACAGATTCAAGTAAGAATCTCTATCTTCAATAATGTAGGAGTGGATGCAAAACTTTTTTAACTTTTAGATTATTTTAAAATTTCAGGTTTTGAAAATCGGATCTGAAAAAGAGAGAGAGGAGAAAGAGGGAGGGCAGAGAGAGAGAGGGAGGAAGGCAAGAAAGAGAGAGGGAGGAACGCAAGAGAGGGTGAGAGGGAGAAGAGACAGGAGAGGGAGGGGAGAGAAGGGGAGTAGGACAGGAAGGCGAGGAAAGAGGGGAGGAGAAGAGAGAGAGATGAGAGATAAAATAAGAGAGGAGAGATAGAGAGAAAGAGCAGAGGAGAAAAAATAGAGAAAGAGAAGAGAGGAGAGATATAAGAGAAAAGAGAAAAAGAGAGGGAAAAAGAAAAAGAGAAAAAAAGAAAAGAAAAAAGATGTCTCTCTCCCTCCCTCCATAGGCATCCCCACATAATGTAACATCACAATACAATTCAATTTATGAACTTATCAGTTCACATGGTTGGACATAATATACAGGATTATCAGTGAAAAGGTTCATTGATTGTAAGGTAAATTATTATTGTTATTAACTACTATTGTTGAAAATTGAACATGTTTTTTAACCTGTAAGTACCCTTGTATGATTCTTGTATAAGTCTATACATAGGACTCAAATGTTTGGCAAAATACCTTCTCATTATTACTATTTTAAAACTTTCCCTAATACCATTCACTTCACTGTGCTTCTGGAAATATTCCGTTGTTGTTAAATTTGCCTGTTTTTCAAAATAAATCAACCTTTTTCTTCCCATTTTAATCATTACTTTCCTTTTTCTCTCAGAACCAACCACGATTAATATGAAAATTTACTTATAAGCCAGGAAATCACACAGCCACTTGTTTTGTTGCTGCTGACAGGCTTTCTTCGACCACAAGAAATTGTACATTTCAGTGTGACCCTTTTATCATCACCCTACCATTTTTATTGAGCTTTTTTCCCTCAGAAGAAAACAGAACTTAGGCAATTATTCAATAATTATTGAAAGGACATTGAGAAAGTTAAAAATACAAACAAAATTGGGTTATTTATATTGAGAAGAAAAAAATCAATAGAAACAAGGATATTTGTATGCCATTTTCCAAAAATTGTATCTGTGGCTGATTTTGTGCAAGTCATTTACCTTTTCTTTGGCTTGTGCAGGTACAGTTGCATTAGATATCGTTTGATTTAAACCCTGAATAGAAACAAACAGATTTATTAAAATTTGAAGTGTATCATGAAACTAGCTACATAACAATATACAATTTATAAAGTTTACCTGTTGTTGAGTTCTTGGAAGATCAGTTTCTCCAGATCCCAATTTACCTAATCCCTGCAATGAAAACAAAAACATTATTTAGTCTGATCAGATGTAATTTTCAGACTTAGCAATGTACAACATTATTTTTCTAAAGTTTACCCGTTACATTTCTGTATTTTATGGGAGTAGTCAATGGATTCTGCTACCAATATATTTTTATAGCACACTTCATTTCTTTTCTGTGTACATTACTGTTAAGCCACTCAACATATTTCAACAAAACATTGGAAACTAATAATGAACAAGTTGGAACTTTATAGGCAAAATTACGAAAGTTTACCAGAGGTGAGTTTTGACTATAAGAAATTACAAGACATATTTTTACTCATTTCAAAGATTCTGAATTTTAAAAAGGTAGTTTGTCAATGTAATTCAGTCTTCTGTAAAGTTTAATGGCTATTTTACCTTAATAGTATCTACTGTGGCCTGTCACGGGAAAATGCTGCTGAACAAAACCACACAAAATAGTTTTCCACAAAGTACCAGTTACACAGTTCAAGAACACAAATAAAATACTCTTGTACAACATGAATATTGAAATGAATCCATATAGGTATATGAACAGAGCCCACTAAACTGTGGTAAACAATAGCTTCATTAGCAGAATAGCTATATGACGAGTCCGACAGGTCAAAACATTGTTTATGCTGCTAATTACTCTCTCCAAACCCTTCCGGGACTCACACTGTACCAGAATACAGGTTTGGACAGGCCGGCATAAAGCTAAAGGTTGCATCTTCGAGATGAAACACAGAAGTTTGCAAATCCATGTGCTCTTTTCAAAACGCTTGCCACAGAAGTTGGTGATATTATTGAATAGCTGCAGTTTTGCCTTTAATTCAGCTCTTCAGATGTGGACAAACAGCATGACTATGGCACTCAACTATGGTAAATATATCACCAGGAATGGCCACGGCTGAAGAGCAATGGCTGGATTCCATGATGATAGAAATATTGGACTTGTAGTAGGAACTCAACAACCAAAAGTTGTCAACAACTAGAAGATGTCAGGGTGAGTAGACATGAAGAAAGAATTAGTCAGAACATCTTGGTGATTAGATGTAAAAAAAAAAAAAAATATCTCAGTGTTTTTGACAATAGACTTCAATTATGTCGGAATGCTCTCGAGATTAAATATAGGCTTCTGGAGATGTGAAACCTAATAAGATATTGCAAAAGTATGATTGCTTAAGTTTAAAGTAATCAAAGAAGACAAAGTACAAGAAGGAATGAACAGAAAGGTACAACTCAGGGTCAACAAAATTCAAGACATTTAAAATCTGTGAATAGGTATTTTCAATAAATAAAAAAAAATTCAGAAACAACTCAACGAACTATTTAAACATTTTGGAAAAAATGTAAAGTTTAAAAAAATTGTGTGTGGGTGTGTTTTTATTTTTTTTTTTACGAGGGGAGGTGCAAATCTTCAATAGACATGTGTGCGCGCGCGCACATGCATGTGTGTGGGTGGGTGGGCACATGTGCAAGCGCTTTGTTCAAATCATTGTTTAATGAATCAAATAATTTTTTTCTGAGTGGGTTTCATTCAAGTCAATGTTTTAGTGAAATTTATTAGTTTTTTGTAATATTCCATTTTAATTAATTATCGCCTTAAGAATAGAAGACACTACATGTTAAGGCAAAGAAATTTGTTTAGTTCTATTTTGTGTAGGCGTATTTTTGGCTCTTTTTCTATAAATATTGTTTTGTTTCAATTGAACTTTAAATTTGTTTTTATTCAGATGTGTCAGTAAGATTATTGTTTAAACCCACAACATATTATGCAATGTTTAAATTCACATTTATCAGCCACATATTCATTTTTCAGTGGCTATTTATTTTCCACTCACACTTTTTTTTCTCACGAAAAAGATAATATAGTACAATGTAAATTACATATTTCACCAAAACCGTCTTCAAATACTGCAGTAACAGTATAGTACAGTATACACTGATGCACAGAACAAAACCTCTTTACGTATAAAGAACATAAAAAATGTTGCTGAACAGTGATGTGTTATCATCACATGGATAGCAAGTATTTAAGTGCAAACAGCCTCTTTCTTGGAGCATTGCTGTTGCACCAAGAATACGAATTCAGTTGTATATGAAGTATAAGAAAAGGCAGAATAACATTACAAAATATTTGCATTTTCCAGTCAAAACCAAAACTTTCATTTTTTTTTAATTTTCCCAACTACTTGGCTATGTATGAAGCCATAGCTACATCTCACATGGCAGGAGGTTGCGTGGTTTTCTTTCAAATTTTGTGCGCCTTGAAAATTAGTAAAACAGATGTAGGATATCTTATTCCACTAGGAAATTTTGAGTTGAAATCCATTAATTTGTTTTTGTATTGAAGTTTCAATATTTAATATTAAGCAAATGAGTTTTCCACACATTTAAACATAATAATGTGTTTAAAGATGAATTATTGTGAGATTGATAATTTTTCACCTATCAGTAGATTTCAAAAAGCTGTACAAGATGTAGTTTTGGATAGCTTCTCATTAAAAAAAAAAAATTTAAATGTTTATTTCATTCAGTGAAATTTGTATGTGATATATTTGTTATTGGGCAATTGTCTGTATTGAAAATAATAAATAATTCATTGGTTTCAAAATGCCAACAAGAAATAGAAAGTTTTCAATTGCAATGGTTAGACCAAAAGTACTTCATACATGGAAACCTCTAAAATTTCTGAAGAGGCTGATGTAAACTGAGTTCTGAGGAACACCTTCTTCATCTGAAAAGAAGCTTGAACATGTACAAAAACACAAAACTTCAAGGAGTCTTTGAACAGTTAAATTTGATAAAAAATCTTTTTGTTTGGCTAATCCTTATTACAAATTGACACACATGATGCAGTAGTCTGATTCAATAAAGGGAATATCAGAAGATGAAAAATGTTGCATTGTCTTGGGATTTGGAAAGAAATTCATAGTTTACTTAGGTTATTCGCAAAAAGGTACCAGAAAAGAATGTGGAACAAGCTTCAAAATCTGAGTCAAAAAATGTCTCAGGCTTGGATATGAGTAGGAGAAAAATATAAGAATGAATGAAGATCCAACGACGCTGGTCTTTTCTGGAGTATTGTATTAAATATAAAAATGTATGAATGCATATATAATCAAATCATTAATTTGAAGCATTGCAATATTTATTGGATACACAAAAATACAATTATTGTGGATGACTCCAAATGAAAATAAGCAAGAGAGGTAAGGTGCTCACACAACTGCAAGTGCCATCAGAGGACATCCCCCTCTTTATTTGAAATTTTAAGGCTCTTCTCTTTGTCACAGAGAGAAGTTGTTGTTTGATGTTTTTTTAACTCTATTTTTTCATTCTTTCTGCCAAGTTTTTTGTAACATCAAAAAATGCAATAAACATTTTTTGTCATTTTTTTGTTGACAATACCACTTAATGCATAGGCAGAAAGATGAACATACTTTATATAAGGTGATTTCATAACTTCTAAGAACAGAATAATCATACTGCTTTAATATTTACCTCCTTTGGTTGTGCAGGTTTAGGTGCTATAGATATCAGTCGACTTGAACCCTTAACAGAATCAAATACATGGATTATTAACAAAAGATATCATTTAATAACATGACAGAATGCTATTTTCGTAGTTTACCCTATGTGTTGTTGCAGTTGCAGGCATGAATTGACCTAATCTCTGTAAGAAATACAAATTACTTTTTTTTCATTTATATGAGATATTGCAATGCATCAAAATATTTTCCACGTGTTTTACCTGTTCTTGGGTTTGTGCTCCTAAGGCTATTGCATGACCCATTACTACCTGTGTATATGAAAAAAACATGTTTACAAAGGGTGTGATTTCAGTTTCATTGGTAAAACAGAACATTGATTTACCTGAGGATGGGTTTGCCCATGCATGGAGGTCAGAGACTTCACAGAGTCTAAATTCTGAAAGTAAACAAAGTCATTTTTTAAACTGATAGGCTGTTTTGCCAAAATTTCTACTTTTAAAAGTATTCATAAAAAGTTGTTTGTTCTTTTGTTTTACCTGTTGTCGACTAGGTGTAGTTAAAGTTCTAATAGTCAACACTGGACCCAGGTTCTGTAACGAAAGAAAAACACTTTTAACTACACTACTATGGTGTCATAATTTCATACTAGGCACCAAACAAATCATAATAGGATATTTTTTATGATGGATACACATTAAAATAAATATATAAATGGGAATACACTAGAAGTAAACCGACATTAAAAGGTAAAATTGCTAAGACTAAAAGTGAACGCCATAGAGTATAAATAGAAAACCATATTCAAATAGAAAAGTATGTTCATTCCATATACAAGCTTTTGGGATCATATTAGCTGTATGCAATACACAGAAAAATAAAAATATATCGCGACCCAGCAATGAATCATTTGTTTTCTTTGCCTTGGCTTACCATAATTTTCTGCAAACTTCAGTTTCTGGAAATTCTATTAACAACTTACAACCAAAAACATGCTGAAAAGAAAACCTTAAATTAAGTAAAACTATGATTGAAGGAGTAGAGCAGTGCATGTATTTTTCTTGAAATAATAAAGAAACAATATTTTCTATGAAACATTCAAAGGCGGGCACAATTAGGCATCTTTTACATCCCAGTTTTCATTTCAGATGGTCATTGCAGTTAATCTTTTCTAGCCTTTTCCACTCCTTCCTTCGACATTCGTATGAATAGGAGTTTAGTTTATTTACTATTTATTTAATTATTTCCCCTCCATTGCAAGCTATTCCTGCCATTATGTGCATAGCAAAGCAGCATTCAGAATCATTTTCTTCTTATTTTCACCAATATTTTGTAATGTAGCATTCTACACACAACTAAGAAAGTTCTCATTACATTCTTACATATAATATTTATCTACATTTTTAATTGTTCCTTCCTAACAAAATTTCTACTAACCTTCAGGTTTAATGACTTGCTTGAAAGGTTTTACATTGAGCTCTCCTTACTCTCCCTTCTTATAAGTAGCCCTCTCACCTTTTTTTCAAAAAAACACAAAAGCTCTTGTTTTGTCATTTGTCTATATTCTCACAAAGTAATCTTTTTATGGGGTAGGTTATGTATACACAAAAAATTCCATACCTTAATGTTAATCAATAAGTATTAATTCTCTTGTGCAATTTTGTCCTCTATGGAATTATGAAAATTTTGAATTTCTCTCTAGAATTATGACAATGAATGTTTTCCTACTGTTCAATTCTCTTATGCGACAATATAAAATTTCACATTGCCTTCCCTTTATAAGAAAAGTGTGTGCTGAACACTTTCAGTAATTGCTTCTCTAATTTTAAGCATCATGTTACACTTTACACAAAATAGATGTGACAAACAATATGAACAAATGTTTTCCATGATTTATTTCTCTTGTGTGACAATATAAAAAGGCACAATATTGGTTTTTACTACGAAAATTCATTTTGATAAGGAATATAAAAGTTATGTCCATTTTTATTTTACATACCAGAGTACCGTTTTTAAAAAATTTACCAGTGGCTGTTTGTGCAGATCATTTACCTGTTGTTTGGTTTGTGCAGGTACTGCTGCTACAGATATCATTCCGTTTAAACCCTGGCCCGAAACAAACAGAAGATTTATTAATATGCAAGGAATACAATAATAGCTAAACAACAGGGTAAATACTATTTTTCTAAAATTCACCTGTTGTTGAGTTGCTGGAGATTCATTAACTACAGATATTATTTGACTTAATTCCTAAAAAGAAAACAAAAACATTATTTAGTCTGACCATTTAAAATTTTGAGATGATTAGGGAACAGAATTTATCGTAATAAAAAATGCGAAAACATGTAAGAAAAAAAGAAAGGAAATATATAAAATAAAAATTCATTATTGCATTTATAATTGTTTCTGTAAGCTGTCTTTCTATAAGCATTTTCTGAGCATAGAAGTCTGCCGATCAGTTCTTAAGAAGGATTCTGAGTGGCTGAAAGTAGGTTCCATCTCTACAGAAGTAATTTTACACTAGACTTCATCCCACATATGAATGCTAGTGAGGGATGCTGGGGTATGAAGTTAAAGGGAATATACCCACTCACCCCTCCCCCAAATTAAAAGAAACCAACTCGAACGTGGTAAGAGAATTTTCTGTAAAATATATTTGTTAGTTTTCAATCAATTAATGAATGTATTTTTGAAACATGAGCAAGTATGTGGTTGAAATTACTTTTGTTCACAAATATTCGTTCATGTTTGACTCCGAGTACACAGTAAGCGGGGGGGGGAGAGTTTGCCAATTCATGGTGAAGATATGGTCATAGAAGCGCAACAGCATTTTATCTGATTTGTAAGAAACATGTAAGATATATTGCAAACTACTGAAATTTCGTTTCGAGTATAAATGAATTAAAAAAAAATGTATTTATACCAAAATATGTAAAATAAAAAATAGTTCTAATTCATTCATAATGTCTTATAAACTCAAAAAAATACTACTGAATGCAGGTATCTAGTTCCTGCAAAAACATGTAATTACATGGAAATCCATTCCCTACTTATGACAGACAATGAGGGGCAATTAATAATTAACAAGACAAACTGATGTAGAGAATAAACTATTTATTCAATAACAGTGGAACTTCCACAACTTTTAAATGTATTCTACAGCAAGACACTTGTCCACCGTTCACTAAGACTTCTTATTCCCAAAGTCTTTACATTGCTGTTTGAACCATTTGTGTACTGGTTTTTTGATCACTTTGATGTCACTTCTTACTATATAAAATGTCTTTTGAGCAGCCTAAACAAATTAAAAATTAGTTTGAGACATGGTCTGGGCTGCAAGGAGAAAGAGGCAACACTTTCCATCCTCATTTCCCAAGAATTTCTCTTATTCTCTGAGCAGAACAGGTACGTGTTGTCAAATAAAATAATCACACCTTTTGACAGAGCAAGAGTTATTGAATTTCTTCACTAATATTACACAAACTAGCAATTTGGGTAATTTTGACTTGCTGATCTTCGTGAATGTCATCACTGATACGATTTTGCAGTCTTAGTTGAAACTTCAACTTCCAGAGTGATGGAGATCAATAACAAATGTTCGGCCCTAGAATTAAACTGTTCCACCCACTTACACATACTGTACATGTGTTACACATACAGTACACATTACTGAGGTTTAAATACTTTTCATCACAATCTTCAGTTAATTTCTTCTAGTTTCACATCTTCGGATGGTAAAAATCGTATCACTAAACATTGTTCTTCCAGCATTCATGTTTCAAGCAGAACTGACATTTGAAATTAGCAAAAAAACATGCATTGTGATTTAAGTATGAATTTCAGTGAAAATTCATATTTTTTCCCCTGTAATCAGAAAATATGTTATAGGATAATAAGATTGCTGTGCATAAAAATTATGAGAAACAATGTTATGATAGGTGTACCATTTATACTGAATATTTTGGTGCATATTTTCAAAGTTTTTACTATATTTGTACTGTATATTTCTTTGTATGTAAACTTTGTATTTTGATGTTGTGTTTGTTTGATCATGTTTGTTCTGTATGTTTTTGTTTTGTTTTTTATTTTTCACTTATTTAATGTATTATACTTATGTGCTGGATCCTAAAGGGAATGCTCCCTTATAAATGAATAAATAAAATAAATATAAAATAAAAGTATTCAAATCGACAATAGTCAAAATAAATGCATATATAATTTCGTAGAAACCAGACCCTAATTAACAGCTGAATAAATACTTTCCCAAGTACTTATAAATGTGTACCTACATCACCATCAAGCCATTTCACTGAGATTGAATACCACCATTTTCTCTCCATATTTTGTCTCATTAATTATCAAATGTCCTTCATACAATACTATTTTCCTAATGTTTTCTAGCTGCATTTCTACAGATTCTATAGACATGAATGTATTAATACCCAAGCAGAAAGATGAACATATTTTATGAAAGAGGATTTCATTCCTTCTTGGCTAGGAATGATGTTACTACCATCAACATTTACCTTTTTTTCGGTGTGTGGAGGTACAGCTGCTATAGATATCATTCCATTGAAACTCTGGACAGAAATAATTACAAGATTTATTAACATATGATGTACTACATTGTAATAGCCACATAACAATGTACAGTTGACTCCTGTTATAGTGAACTCAGGTATAATGAACCCTCATTTAAAGTGAATTTAAAGTCATTTGTCCCGTTTCACTTACGTTACAAATAAGCATTAGAAGATTCAGTTATAGTGAAGCTGAACCTCAGTTATAGTGAACCTCTGTTACAGGAAATTAATTCCCTCCTAGAAAAGAATATATCCTCAAAAGAAAATATTAGTGCCAAAAATTCCAATGCTAGGCAGCTTGAAAAAATACTAGCCAAAGTTCTTAATCAAAGAAGTCTCCCCTGAGATGATGTTAGCGGACCCCAAATGGGGACCTTACTGATGTCCTAATGCCACTCAGTTTCATTGCGGATACAAACGCCATGTCCTTCGTGGGCTACAACTGGCAGTGCTGACATGAGTTGCTTGTTTTAGTTTGAAGCTTGATGTTACTTTATATTCCATGGGACAACATGTGTTCATTCTACAAAGCAACAGGAAGCACGAGACTGTCACAGCCCCACAGCCTGTTGATGCTAGCTGTGCCGCATGGAAAAGCAATCGGTTTCACTAGCCACTTGCACCAATCTGTTACCGCAAAGATTTCGTATGTTATTAAGTGAGTAAAAGGGCCTTTGGAGAGTAGGATGGTATTCCAATAGCGTAAGATGCATTGAAGACGTCAAGACTGCATTACGATACTTAGAGTCAATGGACAATGCAGAATCAAGTATGGAGAGAGCACGTACTCAGGAGGAGGATCTGGAGAAATTTACTAATGAAAATGGTACGAGGCAAACAATTGATAATAATTGATTTCTTAAGGTCAAATAAAGATATTGAAATTTTCAGTTCATGCTGTTAATGCATTTTGCTGTATGTCCATATTAATTAAGTCAAGCATTGTGAAATTCTATTTAATTTTGACATCGGATATAATGAACCTCTGATATAGTGAACCAAAAATGTTAGTCCCCAGAAGATCACTATAACCGGAGTCAACTATATCATGCTAGTTTTCTAAAGTTTACCTGTTGCTGAGTTGTTGAAGGATCAGTAGCTACAGTTATTATTTGACCTAATCCCTGTAAACAAAAACATTATTTAGTCTGATCAGAGGCAATTTTGAGGCTTCATTACAATTTTTCTTAAGGTTTACCAGCAGTATTTCTGTAGGAACAGTTTCTATAGACATGAATTTCTACATAGATTATATTATACACATTAATGGCTAGGTAGAAAGAGGAACATTTTTTTATGAGAGGTGATTTCAATTCAAACCAAGGCAAATTCAATCAATTCAATTCAATTTCATTCCTTCTTGTCTATGAATAATGATACTTTCATACCTGTTGGACTAGAGCAGGTTCAGTTGCTACAGATGTTATTTGACTTAAACCCTAAAAAGAATCAAGTACATGGATTATTAACAAAAAATTCTACTTTCATGACACAACATTATTTTCATATTTACCTGATGTGTTGGTACAGGTACAGTTGTGACATGCATGAATGGACCTAATTCCTGTATGCAAACAAATATTATTTGTTTATTTTTGTACATATGAAGTATTGCAATATATCAAAGTTATACGATTTTCACTGTGGGTATAGCCTTACATACATACCAACTACAAAAAGACAATGTTTTACTTAAATCATAATAAGACATACTTTAAATATATGTACTTTTTTAAGCATACCTGTTGGCTTTGTACAGATGTTTTTTCAAGATGCATCCTAGGACCTGCTTCCTAATCAGAAACAAAAATGCAATTATAATTGCAACTGATCAACTTAAAAAAATAGAACGTCAACAAGAATGTTCATGAAATAATTTAATTTCTTTAAGTATACCTGTTGCTGTGTTGATACAGTCATCGGTCCGAGGGTCAGCATTTGATTCTGGCTCTACACAGAAAAAAATTATTTCATATGAACTAAAAACAAGTTGTGATTAAAATTTATTATTTGACCTAATCCCTGTAAACAAAAACATTATTTAGTCTGATCAGATGCAATTTTGAGGCTTCATTACAATTTTTCTTAAGGTTTACCAGCAATATTTCTGTAGGAATAGTTTCTATAGACATGAATTTCTACATAGATTATATTATACACATTAATGCCTAGGTAGAAAGATGAACATATTTTATGAGAGGTGATTTCATTCCTTCTTGTCTATGAATAATGATACTTTCATACCTGTTGGACTAGAGTAGGTTCAGTTGCTATAGATGTTATTTGGCTTAAACCCTAAAAAGAATCAAGTACATGGATTATTAACAAAAAATTCTATTCTCATGACACAGCGTTATTTTCATATTTACCTGATGTGTTGGTACAGGTACAGTTGTTACACGCATGAATGGACCTAATTCCTGCATGCAAACAAATATTATTTATTTATACATACATACCGACTACAAAAAGACAATGTTTTATTTAAATCATAATAAGACACACTTTAAATATATGTACCTTTTTTAAGCATACCTGTTGGCTTTGTACAGATGTTTTTTCAGGACACATCCTAGGGGCTGTTTCCTAATCAGAAACAAAAATGCAATTATAATTGTAACTGATCAACTGTAAAAAAATAGAACTTCCACAAGAATGTTCATGAAATAATTTAATTTCTTTAAGTATACCTGTTGTTGTGTTGATACAGTCATTGGTCCAAGGGTCAGCATTTGATTCTGGCTCTACACAGAAAAAAAAAATTTCATACGAACTAAAAACAAGTTGTGATTAAAAATTACTAAAATTTTTCTGTTAAAAATAGTGAACAATTTGATACAAAACAGATTAAATCTCATGAAATAATATTAAGTAATTTCACACACAACTAGTGCAGTTAAAAAGCCAACTTCTTACCTGGTGTGAAGAATAAGGGTGTCCGGTTACTGCTCCCAAAATGACGACTGAGCCCCAGGCCTGCAAAACATTTAATATTTCATGCCTTGTCCATCCACGAAATGTGACGGGAGCAACTTTTTGGGCTTCAGGGACCTATGAGATGAAAAGGGAATGGGGACCACCAAGATTATTTGTTTTTTTTTTTATTATATCTCAACTACTCATTCCCTCCTCCACTAACCCTGCGTGTCTCATTCTATTTTTACTATTTTTTGGTTTATTTACCATCTGCTATTTATAGAGGTGGGTAGGTTTGGTAACAGGCTTGTATTCATCTTCATCTGTATTTTCCAAGCCAATTCTATGTAACAAGCCATTCTACATATCAAGCAGTAGAACAAATTAATTGTACTTCAACATTTTCAACAGACGAAGCCAATAGAAATGAGAAAATTAATTTTTTCTACAGAGACCCAACAAAATTCCACAACTCCTGGAAAACTGTCTCAAACTTATAACCAAACATTGTTTGATATTCTTTGTTTTCTGCTACAAACATTTTCTCTTACGTTTCATGTCATAGTTGTGTTTAATCGTTTTAAATTACTGTTTCAACCAAGATAGTTGTTGATAGTTTATTTTTAAAGTTTATTTGTACTTTATCTCTTTGATATTCATTGTTTTCTTTTAAATTGTAGATCATGAGAGCATATTACACAATGCAAATTTGGTTATCGATTTTGATGTATATTACTATTATTCTATGGTACTCTAATTAATTTACAAATTATATACTTATGTAAATTTATTTACTTTACCTTCACATAGGATATTCCCATACAGAAATGAATGAATAAAACCCACCGATTGTGACACGATGAGACAAAAAGACGAAGTTATTGGAGGATTACTCCACAATACACTCAATGCCCAAGAAGTGCTATGAGACATGTCACAAAGGCACAATAAAAAAGAGAATAACCTGTTTTAATATATTTCATTTTCCTGGATAGGCAAATCATGTATATTAAAGCTGTAAAGAAAATGATTTTGTAGTCCCACCTAATCAGCTCCCTATGAACTGTTTTAAACAAGGGAAGTAACAAAACAAAAGAGAAAAAATTAGGAGTAGAGGTAACTATATACTGAACAGATCGCAGCCTTCCTTTACTAATAAAAAGCTACAAAATTTAAGGTGTTTGAAATTGTAGCTAGAACGGAAATGAAAAGATGGCATGATGCACAACTTGGCATGTTCGCGGGAAATGGAAAAGCATGTGGACTTTCTTTGAGAACATCGTGTTAGTGATTGTTACAGCCATTATTTGTGACTATCAGTAGTAAGTTCGCATACTTTAAGCATGCAATTGTAGGTTTGTATACTTTATTTCATTTATTTCTTTTACATATTAAAATTGTACATTCTTTAATTATACATAAGACAGAAATGTATGCTCTGTCTTATTTACTTTCTCACACAACCTTCCGTCTGTTACCTAAAACAGGATAAACCTTCTTCCTCGTTATCTTGAGTTTTAGCTATGATCAATAAATGACATGTTACTCTCAAGGACATCACTTGTGTGTCTGACATGTCCGTTTAAATAAAGTTGCAGTAATACCATTAAAGAATTCAGTCATCACATTAAGGTAAATTTACAAGGCAGGATTTGCTGTTATATACCAAAACAATATCCATGTATTTATGTGTAAAGTTCACATAAATATAAAACATATGTATATTAATGAAAAAACAGTATTTTCTGTCGTAACTTTTCTACAGCTGAATGCTTTGTAACTTTTCTACACAATGGGTTGAATTCAACAAAACAAAAATTTAACAAACCAAAAAGGGAAAAATATATTACATATTTATATATTTACTTGCAGGTCAATTTCATTTGTGTGCCATATAAACTCTAAACCACTTCATTGATTTCACTGAAAATTTCACATTTAGTTCTTAATAGTGAGATTTTTACCCTTCAACTACTGAGGGGGTAACTTAGTTACTCCAATACACATTTCATAATTTTTCATTATTTTCTATTGTCTAATTCATTTACAATTTCAATATCTTTAGTAGTTGTTTCCTGATTAACAACGTAAAAAATCTTAATGGAAAAACCTACTTTTTGATATTAAGACTTATTATAGCTTGCCATTATTATTCCTTAAACTGCTAGGTATCATAACTTCATACAGTGTTTTGAGATTATGTAAAAAGCAGGAATCTGTGAGCATGTTGTTGTGGACTCATCGTGTGAGTTATACTATAATATCCATATTTTTTTATCATAAAAAATGTACCAATGACTCAATGTGAAGTTCAATCCGTTATACCAAAGCAATATTATGTCTAATCTGTTTTACCAAAGCAGCATTATTATAATGAAGTTTAATTGGGTAACTTCTTTATCCTGAAATAGAAGGAAGCAAAATATTGTAATGGTAATGAAAAGATGAAAAAAACATGGTAGTTGAAGGGTTAAAGAATTGTCTGAGTAAAATTCAATGGGCAGTGCTGTAGTATTTATAGTTAAGCAGACGGAAGAGGACCGTGATTTGAGCCTAGAACTGATCACACCTGAACATCACATTAATTGGAGACATCTCTTTCTTCCAGATCAATTTGTTATTGGCTGCCTCTCTTCAACTGCACAAAGCCATTTTGCTATTCAGTTAGTACGAGGTAATGCTGAGCCATTTATTTTATTGGGGTGGTGGTGGAGGGGGGTGTTGCAACAGCAAAACAACCATATAGTTCTGCCAGTAAGGTTTCTAACAAAGATAACGAATTTTGTGTATACATTTTCCTGTAATCTAATTTGTCCTTTGTTTCATTTAAAACTGACTTCAACGAACTTCCTCCTCCTAACAAACATGTTTGAGTTGCTGCTGATTTGCTTTGCTTTCTGATTCTAAAGTGTGATATTCATCTATTATTCTATCTTATTTTGGTTTAATTCCAATCCTATAAGCTGTCTTCTACAAATTCATTCAGAAACTCTATTATTTGCTTTTATCATCATCATTTAACTATTTTTTCCTTAAATAAAATTAGAAAATTTTTTATTATAGTTCAAAATTATTTTGATTCACTTCATTTGTAAAAGAGATAAGAAAACATACAATAACATTTGCATAATCCCTTTCCATACAAAACATGTTGAGCAAACAATTTGTTCTATAGAAATGGATAATTTTAGATTGTGCAACAATCTATTCAAGAAATATTAAAAAAAACAAAACAATTTATCCTGTTTATTAGATCAATTTTACAAACTTACATCACATTTTGTTTAATTAAATTAACATTAATGTTGACAATTTTTTTTTTTTGTTGATTCATTGGAGAGACTGAATTTCAATGCAAATGCACATTTTTCTCCTGTAGTCAGAAATTATATTCACTTGGTATGTTCATGAAAAGTTCAATTTCCAATTGTTTAACCAAGATTTTGTTAAATATGTCTTGCATATTTGGCCTACTTTCTTAATAAGTATCATATTTACATAAATTAGCAATTATTCTGAATTGTTTGTTTGTTGATATCTTGAAAAATGTTTATCATCATTCATATTTTGTTTAATATTTAATTTTTTAATATATGGTTTTGAATATGTGGTTCATAGTAGCTAATATAAACTTCCTGAATCTGGATTTTGCTTGATATTTAACAGAAAAATGGCCTAAAATCAATCTGGATTCGGTAATACTGACAAATTAGCACACAGAATTTGATCTCCCACGAGTCACAGAGGATAATGTAGTGAGCAAAACAGGATGCAAAAAGAAAAGAATACTTGGTGGTGTCAATCGGTTAGTGTATCGAACTGTTATACCTAAATTCACAGGTTCAAACCTGATCGAAGCCATGGTTTCTTAAGGGCAAAAAATCCTGTGTACACCTTCCTTCGGAGGGGAAGTAAAGCCAGCTGTCCCAGGTTAGAAGATTTAATGCATGTAAGAGATCCTCAAGCCTAAATGAAGCCTCTGAGCTAAATTCAAATTGCCTGTTTCGTCGCCCAAGTAATACCTTCTTTCTTCCCTAGTTGGTGAAAGGAGCATAGCGAAATTTATCAGACAGAAGAGTTGGCCTCATGGCCTGAGTCTCACCACATAAAATAAGGCATCAATTCAATTCATATCAATTCAATTCTTTTCAATGGTATGAAGGTGGTTGCTAAGCGTTTCTCAGAATTGTGTTCAACGATGTAAATGTTCCAATGCACATTGGGAAATATATTTAGTGGTAGACCCCATCCATTATGGAAACTAAAACTACTAACTGATACTATTAATTCTTTCTTTGAAATTTCAGCCAGCAGTATAGTAAGAATAAAGTGCTGGATGTAAGAAAAAAATTACAAAAAACAGTGTTATGGTGCTGTAATATTGGTAATTTACAGGGCACATTTTAATGTATATTTTTTAAGTTTTTACTGCAAATATGTGCACATATTTCATAGACTGTTGGTGCATATAAAGACAGTACTCACTCATGTCAAGAGTGTTTAAAGCAGCCACTCCCTAAGTTTTTTTAAAAAACTCATTCTCAAAAATTTTTAGGAGCAGATAGCTTTGATAAAAAAAGGGGGGTCATTGATACCTAAAAATTGATTCTCTTAATAATTACTTATTAAAAAATTATTATTTATTGATTTGTTCAAAAAAATAAAGTAATCACAAGTTCATATAAAAATTAAATTTTTAACTTGTCAACATCATGAGAAGAGTGCCAGAAGCGAAGTTTCTTATTTTTGCGTGAAACAATGCGAAGCACAAACTTCACATCAGTATCACTTCACTGAATGTTCTAATACCGCATGCTGGGAAAAAAATCATGTATGCATAAATTTGAGAAGCATGCAAAAATAAGCTCATTTTTTACTTCCTTTTTCATTTTTAAAAAATTATTCTAATATGCAGACTTATTTTAATTTTTATTTCATAAATGTAAAACTTGCTTGTGGTTTTTGTGCTTTAAGTTTTGCTAATGCAGGTCTCATCTTAAATGTTAAAATGATATTGAAATTTGTCATCTTATCTTTTTGAATAATTTTATTAACTAGTAAATAAAACCATTTTTAATTTAAAGTAAAATAATAGATTTGTGATAACTAGTGATTCCTAAAGAACTTTATCAGTTTGAGTAGGTCAAGTTAATTACCATGAGCAGTTGACAGTTTTAATAATTTTTAAGAAAGAATTTGACACCAAAAGTTTGGAAAAAAAACAACAAACAATCAAAAAACATGGCTTAGAGTTTGGGTTTGAATCAAGCAGCACTGATGTTTTTAAAGTATTAAATCAGTTTGGATTTATTCGCATTTCGATTGCAGTTGTTTGCACAGTTGCAGACTGTTGACAGTGCATTTTGCATTGTCAACAGTGCAGAATCTATCAAATTAAGTGAATTTAATTCAGTAATTTGTTAACTTTTGTAACAAAATGTAATGCTTTTCAAGAAATACTGGATTTTTTGATATTCAATTGTCCAATATTAATTATTATGGTTGATTTCAGACTGTTTTATGGCATTTTGTATCAACCCACCAAAATTACAAACTATGTTGGCCATACAAATTAAGCATTTGTGCAAATAGAATATTTACTGAACTGATTCAGCGACTGAATTGCAAAATTTGAAGTATGTACAAAAAATTTAAAATGCCAAATAATAATATTAAATTTCATTATTATAATTGAATCTTGTAATTTTAAAAGTATTTTATTTTAATCAATATAAAAACGTCCCGAGTTGCTGAATACAAAAATTAAGGAATGAAAAAGAAGAAAATTGAATTAACATGTGTAACTAAATAATTTAACAAGTCGAAGAAGAATTTAACAAAATCAGAAATGAAAGCTGCAAAGAAACAGAAAAAAAAATATACGGCATTACTCAATTCATGCCATTTTAATTGAATCAATGGATGCTGAACTTCAATTGCATTTATTTAATTCATATATAACACACAAATTTAGCATTGGCAAATCCACTAGTATGTTAAAAAAAAAAAAAATTTGGGGTATATTTATTTCATTTCTTACCTGTGCTTGTGAAGGTGTACATACTGCTTTCAGGGGAAATGGATCCTACAACAAGTAAGGTCCTAAATAAGTTTAATATTCATTAATTGTAGTTCAATATGTCAGTAGCCTTACTTGTCTGTCCAAAGGTGCATGAACTAATCTCCCACTATGTATTCACAATGATTGGAAAAGAAGGTTTTTCAAATGAAAAACAAGCAACCATGTTTTTAAAGATTATTTGTTTGTGTGGTTATTTTTTTTTTTTTTTTTAAAATAAGATTTTTTGGTGAGAATAAGGATTTTTGGTTAAAATGAGTTTTTTCTTTAAACCATGTTTATTGGTTTTAATATTTTTTAATTTTTTACAGATGCATTTGTTATTAATTTTCATAAAATAAATATATTTTACAATAGTTTTTGTCATAGTAAAATAATTTCCAAAGCCCAACTTATTCTTTACAATGAAAACAACTCATATCAGTAAAGGGAATGTAACACTAACATGTGACTAAAATTCTAAAACAAACTAAGTACAAAAAATTTTAAATTAAAACAATATGATATAAATCACAGGTTTCTTTCAAGAATTGAATAACAAATAGACGGTGATAGATGATGGTGATAATCAATTATCATAATTAAATTAAGAGTAGATTTTCTCAAGATTGATTTACACAAACCCTCCTTGTTCACATTCAATGTTTGAACAGTATAAAAAGTAGTACAATATTCAAAACGCAGAAACATGACTAAATTATCTCAGGAAACTAGGTAATTTTGGCCACTGATGAAACATGAGAAGACCAAGTTTTTCCTATTCTTGCTATTCATTTTCGCCACTTGAAATGCAAAGAATGTTTAAAGCAGTCTGAATGAATTTAGGAATGAGGTATATATGATAAATTTGTAGATTCATTTTAAACATGGACAGTTTTTGTATGATATGAGTGTAACAGCAAAATTGCTGCTGCCATTACAAAATAAATAAATAAAGTGAAATACACTTACAAAGATGACATAGGTTCAATTTTCACTGTTAGTAATAAAAAATTTTTAAAAAAATTTTTTTCAAATGAAATTTGTTCCCCACAATTAGCTTTCATTAATGACTTTCATAAATAATTAATGAATTCATTTTTGGAAATTATAGAAGGATTTGCAGCATTTTGAGTGAAATATAGGCAGTATTAAAAATAATAAAAACAAGAATTTCTTAAAATGGCTCCAAATTTTTCTTTAAACTTTTGTAGTGATAGTAATAAATGTTATGACAGATGACATAAACCTTTTTGCAGTATTCTTTTGTTTTCCAAAAATCACACAAATGTAATATTTTGGCCACCACTCTGTCATTAATATTTACAGTACTGGTGATTTGTGTATATCTGTGTGTGTATGTGTATGTGTATGTGTGTGTCTGTGCGAGTGTGTCTGTGCGCGTGTGTCTGTGCGCGTGTGTCTGTGCGCGTGTGTCTGTGCGCGTGTGTCTGTGCGCGTGTGTCTGTGCGCGTGTGTCTGTGCGCGTGTGTCTGTGCGCGTGTGTCTGTGGTGTGTGTTGTGTGTGTGTGTGTGTGTGTAGTGTAGTGCGTGTGTGTATGTGCGTGTGTCTGTGCGTGTGTGTCTGTGTGTGTGTCTGTGTGTGTGTCTGTGCGTGTGTGTCTGTGCGTGTGTGTCTGTGTGTGTGTCTGTGCGTGTGTGTCTGTGCGCGTGTGTCTGTGCGCGTGTGTCTGTGCGTGTGTCTGTGCGCGTGTGTCTGTGCGCGTGTCTGTGTGTGTGTGTGTGTGTGTGTAGTGTAGTGTATATATTTCCATGTATTACACACACGGAAATTCGCAGAGCGATTAGCAGTTGACACACCGTTATGTCGACGTCATTTTACTCTTCACGCTCATGAGAAACACACTGCCCTGAAACACCCTGCTTGTGTGCGCCCCACCAGACTGTCCGCGTCGGTCGCTCGTGCAGTGAACATTATGTTGCTTAACATTTCTTTTAATAAGGCGAACAGGCTGGTTACCCTCGACGACCTTCACAAGACATACCAACACACGTGACATCGTGAATGCCATTAGAGACGGAGTCATCAGCGGAGTGGACCTGATTGATGCAACTGAGACTTTCGACTGCAAGACCTTGCTAGGCAAAATGACGAGGTCACCGTTCCCGAAGAAGTCTGGTCGTAAATCGAAGATGCTCGAAATCGTACACGCAGATGTGTGGGCCGATGAAGAAGGAATCTTTAGCGGGAGCGAGATACTTTGTGGAGTTCATCGACGATCACAGCAAATGGTGTGAGGTGAGATTCCTGAAGTCGAAGGCGGAAGTAACCAAAGCCACAGTCAAATATGACAATGGACGCGAGTATACGAACAATGACCTCTAAGATTATCTGAAGAAACAAGGGATCAAGCGATGGTTAACTGCTCCGCACAACTCTGAACAAAACGGGAGAGCGCAAAGGAAGAACTGTACCCTGACTGACGTCGCCAGATGCATGTTGATGGAGTCGAATCTCCTTAACACATTCTGGGCCGAAGCAGTCAACACAGCCAACTACATTCGGAACCGCAAGCCCCCGAAAAGTCTGAACAGACGTACACTGTATGAATCTTGGACAGGGCAAATTCCAATGTTTCTGGCTTCAGGACATTCGGAAACCAAGTCATTTATCTCGACAGGCATCCAGGAGATGGAAAATATAACCCTCGAGGTCAAGAAGGAATTTTCTTAGGCTATGCGGAGGAGTCCAAGGCGTACCGAGTTTGGTCAGTCGACAAGCACTTCCCACTCGCGACATAAAATTCGTGGATGGTTACAATCCTCAGAATGATGAGCATGAAGTAAACATGCCGTCTCCGGATGTGGAATTAGAGACCCTTCGACTCTCGCAAATCGATCCCGTTGTGGAAGCTCCTGTGAAAGACGATCAGGAGAGCATCGCCTCGGAAGAAGAGTTCCGTGGGTTAGATGTTGTAAATGAGGAATTTTTTCGGAGCAATGTCAGTGCCAGCAGAGACGAAGATTACAGCAGCGGAAACGACGACGGAGATGAATCGAACCAATCCCCTATCTTCGTAGAACTGTGGGTCGACCAACAATCGTCAAATCTGGTTTAATAGGAAGACCGAGAAAACTTTTCAATACTGTTCCAGGCTCCGAAGTAGCGAACATCGAAGCCAAACAATGTTTACTTACCGAGGTAAATATAAACGACGCGTTGAGTGGACCAGATGCCGACGAGTGGCGTGAGACGATCGCACACGAGATTCAGTCCATCTTGAAGAACGAGTCCTGGATGCTCGTCGATCGACCCGAAGGACGCAAGGGATTGGGATGCTGCTTCGTCCTCAAAAATAAGTTTCAGGCTGATGGAAGTTTGACAAGAGGAAAGCCCGTCTAGTTGCCCAAGGTTTTAGCCAGAAACCGGGGATCCATTTTACAGAAACTATCGCCCCAGTAGTCAGAATCAGTTCTATTCGTCTTCTGGCTTCACTTGCAGCTCGGTACAACGTGAAAATCAAACAGTTCGATGTGGAGAGTGCTTACCTCAACGGACATCGTGAAAAGGAGATCCTCATGGAACCACCGAGAAATCTGGAAGATGTTCTACGGTACATTATCAGCGACTGTCGACTCGAAGATGTCAGAAGGAAAAAGAGATGCTGAAGAGTGTGCTGAAAGGGGGGGATAAGGTCTTTCTCTTAAAGAAATCTCTCTACAGCTTGCGCCGAGCCGGGAGGAGCTGGTACACAACCTTGAACAACTCCTTGAAGAAACCCGACGCCACTCCCTCAAATTCTGAACCATGTCTATTCTACATGGGGGCTGGTAAGGACGGGACACTGATTGCGACGTACGTCGATGACATTGGTCGCGGCTCGCGATGAGACGAAGGTTGCCCACATCAAGGCAGGACTGTCAAGAAGTTTCCCAATCAAGGCCCTTGGCGAAGTAAAACACTGCTTCGGGATCGAATTCGAACGCAGGGTGACAATGCACCAGAGAGGTTACATTCTAGAGTTGTTATCGAGGTTTGGAATGTCAGATTGCAACCCTGTGGCCACCCGCGCTGACCCTGGATCGGTGTTGAAGACGGACGATGAATCACCTGAAGATCGGAAGCTTCCTTACCTTGCACTGATCGGAGCCCTCACATATTTGGCGACGACTGTACATCCTGACATTACATTCGCTACAAGCAGCCTAGAACAATACAACTGTTTCGGAGTTGAACACTGGAAGGCAGCTAAGTGCGTCCTGCGTTATTTGAAAGGCACCACTGAAGTGGGACTCACCTATGGCATTAGCTCAAGACCACTCGAAGGTTACAGCGATGCTGTTGGAGTGGCTGCTCCAAAGATCTTATACCGGATATATGTTTAATCTTGGAGGGTCTCCAATCTTCTGGGATCCAAGAAAGCGGCGAAAGGTTACGTTATCCACGACCGGGGCTTAATATATGGCCCTTTCCGAGGGAGTCAAAGAGGCCATTTATTTACAGCGATTTCTACGGGGACTGGGATTCATCGATCTTAGCCTATAGATATCCTGCCGCAACATGAGTTCTCTGAAATGGCGGGGAATTCAATGTTTCATTCGCCGAGCAAGCACGTCGATATCCGTCACCATTTCTTGAGAGATGTCCTGAAGGAGTTCAATCTTTACGTGTCAACCGAAGACCAGATCGCTAACTTCCTCACGAAGAGTTTTCCAAGGCGAAAAACTCGAAAAGGTGTCTGGGCCTTGCCGGTCTCGACTCACCGACAACCTGCGACTCGAGGGGAAGTGTTGGAAATTCGCAGCGCGAGTAACAGTTGTCACGCTTGAGTCGCCAACTTTTTACTCTCCACGCTCATGAGAAACTCCCTGCCCCGGCCTGGATGCGCCCCACCAGACTGCGCTTCGGTCGCTCGTGCAAGGAACATTATGTTGCTTAACGTTTCTTTTCATGTATCTATCTTTGTGCTCTCAATATAGGTTTGTGTTCGCTATTAGTATCTGCTCTTTTCATTGCTCGTTCTCGAACTGAAGTCCTAATCTTAACACATTTTGCAGTATCTTTTGTTTTTCAAAAATTACACAAATGTAATATTTTTGACACACTCTGTCATTAATATTTACATTACAGGCAATTTGTATATATAGTTACATATAACAGTACATGTGTTTCAATGGGATTTATAGTTTTTCAAAAACTCAAAACTTTTCTCTGTAAATGTGCTTGAAATTTCACATCTTTAGAATTGCTCATACACCATTTTCTCAAAAACGGCTCCATATATTTTTTCCAATGTTTCTGAACGGATAGTGTTAAACGAAGTAAATTACATAACATAAATGCCACTTAGTTATATTCTTTTCGTTTTTTCAAAAATCACACAAATGTAATTTTTTAAAATCTTTTATGCCGTTCATATTGATATCAGCAATTTGTGTAGATTACTGTATTTGTGAGTAGAAGTGTGTCAGATGATTTCCAATTAAGTTTCTCAAAAACTCAAGTTTTTTGTGGAAAAAGCCTAAAATTTCGTATTTACAGAAATGCTTAAATGCCATTTTCTCAAACACGGCTTCAAATTTTTCGACAATTGCCATATAGGACGAAGTTTTACTACTCTATAATATTCTTAAACTCATATTTCAGTTCTACAGTGGACTGAAACATTGATATATTTAGTAGAGCTAGACCGAAGAAACTACTAGTAACTAGTATGAGAAACTCTGTGCCATTTAGTAGCACTACTAGTCCAAACAGTTTCTCTGATTACAGGGAAGCAGAATCCAATTATATTTTCAGAGGCAACAGATTCAATTGCTGACTTCAAGACCTGGGAATTCTTTTTTGGTCTAGGGGCCTAATCATTTTTCTCCAATTTTCTTCGTTAATGAACCTTTCATTGGACAGAATTCAGAAGTCCAGGGGTTGGGGACAGAAGAAATAATAATCCAATGTTACTCTCGTAGAGCCCGATTACCTCTAGAGAGATGCGATCATCTGCTCCCTTCCTCAAAAATGTTGAGATTTTTTAGGCCTCTTGAATTGAATGTTTGCCCTCTCTAATCAGATCCAGGGCATTTTGAAGATATGTGTTCAAAATATAACTTTGTTTATTCGCGTCATTTTGCTTACGTTGGTAGTATACTTTGAAGTATTCTTTGGTAATCTCGCCAATACAATTTTTGTATTCAAAGTGTAACGTTCCTACTAACAGTACCTAATAAAGCTACCCATTTGTGAAATTGTGCCACATTTCTTTGCTTCAGGCGGCCCTCCAAATCCACTGCATTGTGAATTGGTTATGGGCCCAGGATTCGCATTAATGAGTGCCGCAAAGTGATTGAAACAGAAAGGGAAATACGCGCAGTGTTGAGAGGTTAAAATTTGCCAAAGCAATAAGCATATTATAAACATGAATATACGTGAAATTCAGTGCATATCGAAATGTTAACCAAGGACAACCATGACACGCGGAAGATACTAATGGAAGCTTTCCTAATTAAGAGCGTGGAATTATGTTAATGGAACAAACGTCAAAACGGAACCTGTCGAAAAGATTCCAAATCTGTGGCTAGGATGAGGGTGTGGACAGTCGCAGATAGCATGGCGAAGACAGACCTGATCCTTTCGATTCACACGTCAGAATTAAAGCAGACAAAAGGTTGCAAGACCTTGCGCAAAGTGTGGTTAAGGTTGGAACTATTTACCAGTCCAGAGGGCCCGCGTAACATACATAAAACTCTGCTAAACAGCTCACGCTGCACAAGATGACTGAAGGGGAGTGTATACGATCATCTCACGCCGGTTTTCGATACTAAGGACAAAACTACGTGATATGGACATCGCAACGATTTTCTCGCTATATTGCTCTTATAGTGAGTGCTGTGTACCACAGCAAGTGTGCCCCGAGGAGCGGTGCGGTGGACACACTGTGCCAGGCAGGGTAGTTGCGGCCCACTGTGGCCGCTGCAGGGTTGCGCCGTGGGGCGCGACCAGGGTAGAAATGAGGAGTACGGGAAGGCGCCACCAGGAGCATGGCAAGCGGCGGCGCTGTTCCGTGACCACCGAGCCATGGCGATCGCAGGAAGGGCATTTCCCCTCGATGCCCCGCCATGGAGGTGGGAAGGAAGAGACTCGCCCCGATGCCTCAGGGCGTATTTATAGGGCCTCGCCTGCGGCAGTAGGCAGTAGGAAGTTTCGGGAGCAGCAAGCGAGTGCCTGGCAACAGTAGTGAGTTCAGTGTCTAAAGAGCGTGTGTTACGGACTGGATTCTTCTGGCGGACTGGAATTGGGCTTGTATTTAGGACTTGTTTTGGATTGTGGTTTTACAGAAAATAATTTTTTGGTGAAAGAACTGTTATTGTTTTACTTTGTACATAACAGTGAGCCAACCAGCTTCAAAAACTTCCGGTGTGCGATAGACTTTCACAACGATTTACCACCCTCGAAGACGTTGCACGTTAAAACCGGCGAAGAAAATGACGCGAGGAAATGCACCAAAAATCGTGGTACGGTCCGGAATGCAATGGTAACACAGAAGTATTTCAATAAAAATGGTAACGAAAAAGGGTGAAAAGTCAAAGAGACATTTCAATTTGAGTGTCATAGAGGTCATAAAATCGGTCGTAAGGCGGCGGATTGCAGAAGTGAGGAACCAAACGCAAAAAAATGCAGAAGACCGTTTTTGCGCTTCGCCTACAGTCAATATGTACGCGGCGTGTTTGGGACAGGACATGAATAATGATAAGAAATAGTGCCTGAGCGGCGGATGTTCCGCACGTTTGTGCCAAGATCTGAGTGATTTCGCGAATCCACGCGAACGTACATGTTAAACTCAAACATGCCAACAGATCACCGACATAACGGCCAAGGGCGTGGCAAACTAATCGACTCTTGACAAGCAACAGAATTGAGGTTGAAGGACGGCCTTCCGTCTCGGACCTGCGATCCAATCGGGTATCGCTTGGAAAGATCACTGATTACGTTTTCAGAGTAACCTTGACAAAAAACGTCTGCAGAAGTGATTGACACTATAGGAAATGTAATTGTCGGGGGAAGCGAATCGACGGATTGTTTTATGTACAGTCCCAAGACAAGGACTGCAGAAATGTTGCTAGCAACGACGACGCAATGTAGGCTCAAGAGGAGAACTTGTTAGAATGGATCCAGGATCGACGCGACGCAACTATCCAAATGTTGAAGATTGATGACTTCGTATGCTAGGTCTGTGTTTAGGGGAAGCTGACTCGTCCACTGTTAGCACATAGGCGGCCAAAATTAATTCAAATTTGGCACCGTACTTGATATTCTATCATTTATAACAATTCCTTGGTATGCATTTTAAACGTCCCGCGTTGGACTTATATTTTTTCTGTAAAAAACGCGGGCTGGCTTCCTTAAAGAAAGGCGAAGACGTCTTTGGAAGGGCAAACCGCTTTGAAAAGCGGTACCGGTATGTTACACACGCGCACACGCACGCGCGCACACGCACGCGCGCGCACGCACGCACACGCGCGCGCGCACGCACGCACACTCTCCCCCTCCCTCCCTCTCTCTCTCTCTCTCCCCCTCCCTCCCTCCCCTCCCTTGGGATATATATATATATATATATATATATATATATATATATATATATATATCCCAAAAGCTCAGGTGTACGACGGCGCTTCAGTAATGTTTGGAATTTCAAAAAGTGTTCAAACACTTATTCAATTTTATCCTATTGCTGAATATGTCCATTGCCATGAACATCGATTAATTAAGCTGATGAGAACTGCATTAATAAATAGAAATGTCAGAATTTTCTTTGCCAGTGTTCAGGGTCTAGGCACATTTTTTTCAAACTGCCCACAGAGGACATAAATATTAGATAAAATAGTTACGAAGCAGTTGACTAAATCTGTTCCCGACAGGTGGAATTTTCAGTCAAGGAGCATCACAATGATTATCGACCTCAGTCAAGCCCTGATTCAATGCACAAAAATAATTTACAGTCAGATGACATAAAAACACAGTACTCCCAAGCTGCCAGTCATTTAAAATGTCGACAGTGAAAAATTCATTTTTATGGAAAGGTAGGCCTTTATTGATATAGGCAACTTCAAAAAGTAGAAACCGAACCCACTGTCATTGCACAAAGTCTTCTAAGCTTTGAACAAAAGTGACAAAACTTGGGAATGACAATGAAACAATCTTTAAATACCAACATTTATCACAATCATCTTCAAAGAAATGAATAACTAGAAATAAACATGGAGCAAAAAAAAAGATTTTTTGGTTTCTCCTTTGTTCACCAGAAAAATTTCCAGTTTACAATTCTAAATTTCCAGAAGAAACATTAAAAAGGAAAAAAAAATTCACATGGAGCTTTAAACACAATTTTCAGTGCTGAGGAACTTAAAGAGATTATCAGGCACTCTTAGTTTGTATCAGCTTCTCAAAGAGTCTTAAGTCAGAAGAAACATTCAGTGAAGTCATTACAATATTAGAAATCCTAATTACAATTACAATGACCACATCTAAAGCTGACAGAGGTTTTTAACTCTCAAATGTATAAAGACTTTTCTAAGAAACAGTATGTCACAAGACAGATTGTCTGCATTGGCCCTGTTATCAATAGAGAGGTATCTATAATAGAAGTTGCTGATCAGAGAGTAATTGAAAATTTTGCACCTTAAAAATAAAGGCATATGGATTTCCTCTTCAAATAAAATGAGAAATTAGCTTTAATAAACATGGTGTATTAATGTCTAAAATAAACTAAAAACGTACTTCACATTTTGAAATAAAAATTATTCTATATACTCCATAAGAAGTGAAGTTTTGAATATGCTAATAATAATTTCACTTCAGGAGAGAACACACACCTGAAAAAAAAAAATTTTCAGGAGTGTGTTGTAATGTATTACAGGGTAGTGAAATTTTCTAAATAAGATAATTTTTCTAGTAGCAGCAATAACAACTATGATCATGAAATGATGTAGTGTAAAACAAGTCCAAACCATAGTGCTTGTTGCGGAATGCGATCACCAAATAAGTGCTGGACTGCGAGCACTGTATTTTCGAAAACTAGTTAATTTTTGTATTGTATGAATTCTATTTTCAGCAATTGTCTCAATGCTGAACTAATAGAAACTTTCATGTGCCTACTGGAAATAAAAGCAAGAACCATGTACACAGGAGAAGAACATACCCGACACAGATTACGTAAATTATGTAAGCAATGTTTGAATAGAGACTTAACTTAAGTTTTATTTAATTGTAACAGTTTTTACCTTAATAAAACAGATTAATTTTTTTAAAATTCTTTTTTGATGTTTCGAGCGCATTTGTTGTTGTTTTTCAAAAACCTATTGTCCAGATTTTCCTCTCTTATATTAAGAGATTCTCACCCAGTAGCACAATATCAGAAAAATTTATTTTTAAAAATTTGGCTTCAAGTATACAATAGTTTGATTTCACTCCTCTAAGTCATGACACAAAGTCCTGGACTGATATCAATTGCCACTGGGTCTATATTAGCATGAAAAAATGTTTTTAAAGCATTTAGATAGCTAGAGATTTCTATTGGGTAGAGGGCAATCTCAAAATTAGTTTAAAACATCAGACCCTAAATGGCAGCTCAATTACATATGTTTACCAATAAAATGGCCAAAATTACCCCATTTGATAATACATGGTTTATTGCTTTATTACGATTATTGTGATCGTGAAAGTATCATTCTCAGAAAGGATCATGCACCTATTATAAGAAACAATTTTAATGCTCCTGATATCTTTCATTGATATTAGCTAATTTTATGTAATATTACCTGTGATTTCGAAAGTACTTCTTCTGTTCTTATTGAAACTTGATTCTGTAAAATAAAAAATCAGTTGCCATTTCACTTCTTTATTCAGTATTTATTTATAATAAAGCTAGCATGTAAAACCCAATTTGTTTATTATACACTTACAGGTGGCAAAAACCGATTGTATCTTAGTTTACATCAATTTGTAAAAATAATTTCTTACCACTTGAGAGGGTGAAGGAGTAAGATGATTAGAGCTTGGCACTGTTGTTTGCATATTTGTATTAACATCTAATTCCTAGAAAGAATAAAAATAATGACAATAATCCAAATAATAATAATAATAATAATAATAATAATAATAAAAACAAATTAGCCAAATTTAAATATTACACATATTCTCAGAAAAATACCACTTACCACAAGTGTATTTTGTCCTTTCTTACTCACAATGTTCTGAGTAGTTTTATCAACCTTGGGGCATATTCTGAAAATGCAAATTAATTATTAAAAACCCCCAGCTCAAAACATTGTCACTGAAGCATGAAAACTATCGCTTAATTTGTTAGATCTAAATAATGAATTTGTATTTTCAATTTTATAATCATAACTGGCTTTTGAATGGTTGAAATATTGCAGATACAGAAGACGTATTTCCCCACATTTAAGATACTCATGTATTAGGTGTAATTTAATTTGGAGGGAAATTAAATTAAGGCCCAAAAAATGAAGGGAAAATTATTAACACAAAACTTTGAACTCAAATTTTATTTATAATAAAATTCATAGAACCTGGTTGAAATTTTGCTGATATAGAGTCTGTCCTTCCCACATTCTCATGTATTGATTGCATCTTAACTTTAAGTGAACTCTAATTTTAATTAGATTAAAATTAACACAGCACCTTGTTACTGTGTAAATTTCTATTCTCATTTGAATCCAATGAACTTTGAAATAGTTTTCCGATGCTAAATAACAAAACAATAGCATTCATGGGCCTAGTTTCATAACTTTCAGGCATCATCCACAGAATCTAGTGTAAGTACACATACTTTGAGTTCAATCCATTTCATGAACTTTCATTCAAATTCCTTTCAATGCTTATTGAATGTTTACAAAATAATTAGGAACTGTCACAAAGCATAATCACTTTGTGTAAACTCCAGTCTTTTCTCACAGCATGGTTTGCCCATTAACACATTACACCTTACTTTAGAATCTGTCAATGTAAACAACAGTTGCGCACTTGAAGTAAAGGTGAATTTTGAACCAGTACCTTAAAAAAACAGGACATGGCCCAGTGTTCTCATGTGCATGTGTGCGTATAGTTAACAATGTATTACTTTGCAGAAAATGTATGTAATACATTCTTAAATACAAGTCATATCAATTCTTAAATTTATAAATTTTTCCTTCAATTAATTTGCAATTTATTCTGAGTTCCACCATTGAGCTCACCTACTGATGTTGTCAAGGGACTGGAATGGCCTTTAACATCTTTACTTGTTTTAATTTCAATTACAAGGGTCATCCAAGAAATAATTTTTTTTTTCATTTGTTTCAAAAAATATATTTCTCTCACATAAGTGAAGCTTATCTTACTTCTCCACATAATCACCAAATTTATTAAAACAGTTCTCATATCTCTGTATGATCTTCAGTATCCCTGAGTTGTACTCCTCAACCGCCAGCATATTGAACTAGGTATTCACTGCAGTTTTCAACATTAGAATCTCCCACAGCATTAACTAAACTAAACTAAACCAAACTAACTATAACTAACAACTTGTCATCAGTTGTTTCTGCCCAGCAACTCTCTCAGCTTAGTGAAAAAGTGAAAATCACTAGGAACATGGTCCAGACTATAAGCTGGATGACGACAAATGTCCCAAATAAATTGATCCAGCAGTTATCTGGTTGTCGCAGCTGTGTGAAGGCAAGCATTGTCGTGAAGCAGCGAGAGAGAATTTCACATCTTTGATTTCGAATAGCTTGCTGTAATTGTTTTAATGTCTCACAATAACGATTTGCATTGATCGTAGTGTTTTGACATGAAGCGACCCAGTCCTTGCCACCCATTTGCGATCAACCAAGCCCCACCTACACACCCTTGCAATCTCCAAAAACTGTCATCATGATTTTTCTTGTTGACAGAGTCTGTTTGAATTTTTGGGGTGACAATGGATGAAGCCATCCAAATGATTGATACTGGTCTTTGATGGAAATGGGGAATCAATTATTTATCAGTTTAATCAGATCATCACCAGTGATGATCTGATTAAGAAAGGTGTCTCCAGCTGCGTGATACCAAGTCAAAAACATCAGTGCTGCTTTATGCTGGTCACTCAGATTCCAAAGAACCCATTGCACACAAATTTTGTTTCAGCCAAGAAGTTTTTCCACAATTTCACCAAGCAGAAAACGAGAAGTCGGACCAGTGGCCGAGATCGCTAAGGCAGTAGTGTCGTAGTGATCTCAGACCGAAGGGTCATGGGTTTGAGTCCCGTCTCGGACATGGTTGTGTTTGTCCTTTCACCCCTTATCACCATTTCGTTTCACTTCATAGTTACCATAATGATAATAAATAAAAATAAATAAATAAAAAATAAAATAAAATAAAAATAAAAACGAGAAACGTGTAGGAAATCCACGTGCCATTGGATGAGGGTTATGCATCTATCTTCCAAGATTTTCTTGTTCACTCGATTCTTCAAGTACTCTGCAATGAGTGACAAGCATCCGAGTCGAGCTTTGACGTGCATATTTGTTTGTCGATTCTTGAACATTTCGCACCCTTTTTCTCACAATTCTCATGTTCATTATTGTCTCACCAAACATTTCCTTTATTTGACAATACATTTCTGCAAAGTTTCAACTTCCATGCATTCAAACATCAATAACATTTTTTCTCACAGTCAGGGGGATTTACTATTGCGGAGTTCATTTTGAACACTCATACACTGCAATATAATAACTTGTTGGAAACTGAACTCACAGAATACCAAGAAAACAAATGTTGGGGAAATCAGTGGAGTATGAATAGTTAAAGTAAGAAGAAACTGGAGCTGAAATGCACAAATGGTTATTACTTCCTAGATGACCTTCGTACCTTCAAAATTATAACTTTGTACATTTCACTTTAACTCTTTTTCACTGCCAATCGCAGCATGCCACTGGCATGTTCACTGCACTCACTCAACAGTTGGGCGTGGGACCTACTATGCTGAGCACTCTGCAGTTGCTCAACGACATCAGCAGCTGATTTATTATCTATTATATACTTTTCATCCTTCTTTTTCCAACAATTCCTTACAAAATAATGGTAATCACCCTGCCATGCTCATTAAATAATGTCAGTGTAAAAATAAACCAGGTCAAATCCGTAAAACATTTCCAAATATTAAGCCATGTTCGATGTAAAAATCATAAGAACCCCAAATATGTACAAACCCAAGGGCACTGAAAAACAAAATGAAAGCCTGCCAAATATTTCCTTCACAGGACACACTTTCAGTGTAAGAGAAGAAAGATTTTTTAGGGTCTCAAAGTGTTTATTTTGAGAGGCGCACCCTAGCTTCTCAAACACTCAACCCAATGCAGGTAGCAGCTACTTCACAATTGCTCAGACTACAGAAAAATAACCCACTCCATCTAGTAGCAATGAAGGAAGTCTTACAACCTTAGGAATAATTCAGATGCTGCCCCAGTCACAGAGGCTTCACACATGATCTTCTTGCTATGAAAGAATCCAAACACCAGTGAGAACTTATGTGTATGTTCGTAGCATGGGAGGCACTGCCTATCCCGACGCTCTAAGCACATGGGGGCATGGATTCCACTGCACATACAAGCATGTTCATAGCAATAAAGTGTTAATATACATTCTCATTGCATTCCTTAATAAAACTATGATAAGTGACTTCCATTTGTCCTTTCTCTCCAGCCCAAATCAAAATCATTAAAGATTCATGAATTTAAACTACCAAACGTTCCAATGAATCAACAATAGGGCCATCCAAACACACCAAAGATATGGTTTACAATCAGGAGAGAGAAGTTATAAGAAATAGAATAAGAAGCCAAAGATCACAAAGAAGAAAATACAAGATCATCCAATTCACCTACCGGGCCAAACGCTTCAAAACTTCCTTGGCTCGTTCACTGAGATTTTCGTTTGAAACAGGTGATATATCTATAAAATGTGATTTATTGGGTTTATTGCTGGGTTGATAGCTGGGTTTCTTCAGAGATGATGTTGGAGTTGTTGGTGATTCCTGGTTTGGAGTGGGTGTACCTTGTTGACCATGAATGTGATGTGGTGTCCGAGTATGAAGAACTTCTCCTTGCTGTGACAAGAATAGTGGGAACACAGCTCCGTCATCTGGGAGTATGTAATCTGAAACTAAATATTAAGACACTGATCTGTTAATGATGAAACACTGAACCAAAAAGGAAGGTAATTTTTAAATCATTTTTTATATTCATTTGGGGATTCAAAACTTGCTAGTCATGTTTTCTGGACTCTTTCATGCCAAGAAAGTTCAACCAGAGTGGGATGAAAAATGTAACATTCATATTATTGAGCCTTAAAAAAATTGCAAGATTAAACTAGGGATTCTAAAACAGAATATACCTTCTCATATTAATTGAAACAGTTACATAATGCTATAATACTGAAACTTCTATCCTACTAGCACTTCATCCTTCTCTTGATGAACTCTTAACAATATATAACACCCAAGTCACTCAAACAACGGAAATATTTAATTTTTTTTTAATTTGAAAATTTTAAAACAACAACATGCTAAAGACTGCAAAAAGAAATAAAAACCTCTTAAGGTGAGTTGCAAGACATGCATCCTGAAAAATTATATTCAGTTGTTATCAAACTGATCTTTACAACTATTGTCCTTTTAAAGAATAGGCTGTTGCAAGAGTGACATTTAACAATCCATTCTTTAAAAGGAAATGTATGAAATTAACTATATACGTGGGTTTTTCTAACCTGGGCAATGACAGTTCATCAGCTGTTACAGTGTCATCCAATCGAGAGCTAAAAATATCATCATGGTTACATCACACTGGTGACGTTTAAGCTCCTGATCGAGGAAACCATAACAGCTCATCAGCTGTCATCATCCAGGTCACAGTAACCCAAGTATAGTTTTCAAGGTTCGTAGAAGTTCTTTGACAAAAACCAAAGCTCCCTATGCCTGGCACACATCGGTCTTTGACTACAACCTTCCTTCAAACGCTCTCATCTGCCTTGGTCCATGTGTCCTCTGTCTGAATGTGCTGCATGAACACAACTTTGTAGTACATGCATAATGGATAAAAGTAAAAAATTAGAGCAAGAAATTTCTCAAAATGAGAAAAAAAAATTATTTTGGATATTTTTAAGTATTCACTACAATTGAAAATAAAGTCACCAATGCAGTGTCGAATAAATAAAAAAAAGAAGTGCTTGGAAAAAAATTGCCACAGCTTTAATGTCCAAGAAGACAGCAGATCGCACACAGACATTCATCCATCCCTCTATACATACACATTCATCCATCTACATGCACACGTGTGTGTCCCCCACATTACACATACATACATCCACAGGCATGCGCCCACATATCCATATCCTACCCTACAGGGTAGGAGACATGTCCTATTCACCCCTGCAAAGTAATGCTGACCAGCAATTCCATGGGGATGAAGAAGCAGCCTGGGAGATTGATTGATTGATTGACTTATTTATTTATTTATATTATTTTATTTGTAGAAAAATTCTAAATCATTATAATTCCTGAGAAACGCAAGAGATGGAATGTTCAAGGCACTCACAATATCGCTATAATTATGATTAATGCAGGGGTCTGGCAATCCTAGATGTTCAGATGACATCCTAAAGAACCTGTGTTGAAGCATTTCAAGTTTGCGAATATGAACTTAAAAAGCAGGAGACCAAACTACAGAAGCAAACATAAGAATAGGTCTCATAATCATAGTGTACAAAGTTTTCAGAATAAGACCAGAATAAGACATTAAAGCAACACAAGTTCTTTAACAAAACATAGTATTTGGTTTGATTTATTTACAGTGAACACATGCTCATGCAACATGTGCTCAGAAAATGAAATTTTCGAGTCAAAACTGACTCCAAGATCTCGAATAATTGAAACTTGTTCTATTTTGATGGAGTTTATTTCATTGTTAAAGATTATATTTGACCTTGATCTAGTGAAGGTTTTACTTGACACTTGATACTTACATTTATCAGTATTTAAATTAAGTTAATTTTTTGAACACCACACAAGTTAACTCATCAAGGGCATTTTGTAAACAAAAAACATCTCTTGAACCGCTAACTGACTTAAAAAGGTTACATTCATCTGCAAAAATTAGGAACTCTACCTCATTACCAACACAAGATAAATCACCAATAAACATTATAAAAAGCAAAGGACCCAAGTGTGAGCCTTGTGGTACCCCAGAGAGAACCAAAAAAGAGTTAGATGATATAGAGTCTCTATATTTTACAAATTGCTTTATATTCGTCAGGTAACTTGCCAATTATTCCGAAAGACTTAAGTTTCTGTAACAGTAAGGTGTGACTCACATAATCAAAAGCCGTACTAAAATC